>APFE030922069.1:245733-257538 GCA_000404065.3 Pinus taeda
AAATAATAAATAATAAAAAATTCATAAAATAAAGCAAAAAACCCTAAATAATAAAATAATAATATTTTTTTGTGAATGCATGCAAAATATCTTTTTTTTAATAAAATCGACGGATGAGATTATGAGATGTCTTGATCCTCATCGACGATCGAGATCTCTTCAACATGGATCACTCGAACTAGCCGTTTGGATCATTTCCTTTATATAGGGTTTTAGGTGGTCATTTCAGATCATCGGATCTGTGAGTCAAAGATTGAAGAAGCTCTCTTGTAAATCTGTTTCTGGTTAATAAAAGAAGACTTTGGGGTCCATATCTTGCTGGTGTTACTCTCTTGAAATGTAGTGAGATTGTTTAATTTTCTGTATATGTTATTTTCAGCCGTTAATAATAGCTTTTTGTAGAGTATTGTGAGCACAGGTATCTTGCTCACTTGCTAGGGTTTGGGTGTTGTTAGGGTTTCTAAAGTAATGGCAGGTATCTCCATTACTTCCTGAGATCTAGCAGCATTTTTGCCCTCTTTACTGATGGTTGTTTTGAGCTGTGCAGAAAACATTGTCTGAAGGGATTTTGTGGGCGTTCGGGGAAGTTCTTGGCTGAACCAGCCAACTCCCACAAGCATTTTCGCTGAGCCTAGCTGGATTTGATCCTGGGTCTATCATTCGGTTTATTTTTAATTTGCATGAGAGATTTTTCTGAAGTTCTTCACAGTGAAAATCTGAAAACCTTTATTTCTTTTAAACGTTTTCTGTGCTTATTGATGAATCTGGCTGTTAGGGGGCCACACCTATAAATTATTTAAATGTTCTAGGGTTTCAAATTTTTCCTGACTTAGGGTTTCTATTTTATCTTCCTGCACATATTATTTTTGGGTGTTCCATTACAGGTTGCAGGTGCAGGTTTTATGAAATTTTCAGGGTTTTATCAGGCAATTTGGAGCAAATATACTTTCGATTTATGCATGAAAGGTTGAAGAGATTATGCATGAGTTTTCCACCGTCCAATTGCAACGCTTGCGTGGGGATTTCGCTGCCCTCAATGAACCTGAATCTGCACCTAAAGCCTGCATCTTCCGTAACCCTCTCCGCCTGTTTTCACTGCCTCAAAACCTAGCGGCTGCCTCCATCACTGTTCATGCCGCGTGCGTAGTCTCCCTGTCTTCATTTGGAGCAAGCATTTGATTTGGGTGATCGTGGGCCTGCATCCAGTTGCTAGACTCTGCCTTTTTCGAACCTGTGTGCTGTGTGGATTGGTCTCAGCATAGCCATTGACCAAACGAAATGACGCCCATCCACTGCCGCTGCCATCGACCTCGGGTTTATGAGTTTATCCCTGCACATAATAAACACGATTTTTGTGGTTTCTGCTGTCAACGATCCATCTGCAAACACGTCAACGCACAGTGAGATCCATCAGTCGAAACTAGGGAACGTTTTCACGCGCAGTTAAATTCATCAACGGGCCAGGTGATTTTATCGGTCTCGGGTTGAGCCTCCACGCACCCGCATCCTCCATCGAATCCGTCTCTGCCCTCGACGTCCTCGCCATCGGCCTCCTATTGACCAATCCTGCAAAAACGTCATACGAACCAGCGTGGAGGTTAAGATTATAACTAAAGTCGTTCTCATTCAATCGATTCCTGAAATGTGGTATACGCATGCGGCATAGCTCTCAGGTAAATTCGTTTCGTTTCATTTTTTTTTATTATTTTTTGATATGGCTAGAAATTAGCCGTATGCTCATTTTCTTTTAATTAGATTTAAAAAGGTTTTGTATAGTTGCGTTTCATAAAAAATTTCATAGGGTTTTCGTTTTTCTTTTTCGATTATTTCTTTTTTAAGTTTTTCTTTTAAATCCATATATATATATGTTAATATGCGTTAGGATTTGGTTTTTAAATTTTAGACTTAAGATTTTGATTTTTTATAGTTTAATTTAGATTAAATTCTTTTTTTTAGTTTGATTTTATTTAAAGGTTTAAAAAATAAATAAATAAATAAACAAATAAATCGTAAAAATTATAAAATAAAAATATAAAAAAGGGTTTCTTGCTTTAGGGTTTTAGTTTTGATTTTAGAATAGATTCAATATTAGTTTTCTTTAAGCTTTATTTTAATAAAAAATATAAAAAATCCTATTGTTACATTTTGTTTATTTAGTTTTGATTCTTTTTCTTTTAGATCTTAGAATTAGGGTTTTAAGATTTTGTTTTAAATTTGATTTAGATTAGTTTTAAATAATTTTCTTTTTTTTATTATTTTGTTTTGTTTTAAAATAACTAAAAAATCATAAAAAGTATAAAATGAAAAATCAAATAAATTTTTTTTAGGACTTAGGATTAAATTTTAAGTTTTGTTTTAAGAAAACCTATAAAAATTTTCATCGTGGAAAATTACTTTTGCTGGATTCAGTGGTTTTCAATCGTTATCTTTCATACTGAGATCTAAAATTTTTCAAGTCGAGACATGAAATTGATATCTAGTTAATGGATTATGATTCGTGGTGTTTCGAAGCATTTATCTTTTTGAGGCCTTCGGTTGCTGGATATCATTTTGGTCATTTCTAAGAGCACTGTTCACGTTTCATGTTTCTATAATCATCTAACAAATAATCGATTCAATGACAGTCTCTTAAGGCACTGGTCTGCTAATCAAATCATTTTTAATGCTTATCTTAAATCGTGTCTCGTGTCTCCCAACCAACTAGTCGACAGTTGGTCTTCATCATCTCACAGGGTCTACCCCCCTTAGCCGCGGGAGACAGGCTTAAACAGAGGGATCGGGGATCAGAGTGACAGCCCCCGGTCTGAGCGTTGCCGTGCCAATCTGCGCGACAACATTTAGAGGATGGCACATCTCACTTAGAAACAACATTTGCCGCATCCAAGAAGAATAGTAAGGACAAGCAGATTCCGAAAGCAAAAACTTGCAATTGTAAGGATGAGGAAAAGGAAGAAGATGAAGAAGAATTCTTAGATAAAGAGTTTGCCTACTTCACGCAGAAAATTAGAATAGGTACGGGAAAATTCAAAGGTAAACTTCCATTAATATGCTTTGATTGTGGTGAGGTTGGGCATTTTGCAGCGAAATGCCCTCACAAAAATGAGGGTGTTACGAAAGGGAAGAAAAGTCCTAAGAAGTTCAACAAGCAAGGCAAGAAGAAATGGTTTAAGAAAAGTTTCTTCTCCAAAGAAGACAGTTCCTCATCGAAAGAAGACAGTGATAACGAAGAAGAATTCAATGGAAGAGTATTATTTATGGCCAAGCACAATAAACAAGAGGCACCTGATGAAGAAGGAGACGAAGAAGAAGAAATAACTGAAGTCGAATTTCAAAATGAAGTAACCAAGGTTATCAAAGAGCTCAAGGCCAAAAAGAAGCATGTTAACACTCTTGAAGACACATTGAAGACAGAAAGGGAATAGGTCCTCAATCTTAAAATCAAGGTTGAAGAATACAAACAAATTGAAGAATAGCTCAGAAAAAAAGTAAAGGAAAGAAACAAGGAGAGAGAAGCATTGGAAGCTGAAATAGCTGCTCTACAAAAGGAAGTAAAAAATGGAAAAACTTTTCAAAACTGCGCCAACAGTTCAAACACTGTGGACGAACTCATCAACAACAAACGATCATACAACGACAAGATTGGTCTTGGTTACAAAGAAAAATTCGAAAAGAAGTCGAGACCTTCTATGACAATTAAAGAAGATGGATATGCAAAATCTACCAAGCAGATAGATCTCTCAGCTAAATCAAGAGATCAAGACTTGCAGGAAGAACCTTGGAAGATAATTCCTCAAAGAAGATTTCCTCCCAGGTACCAACCTATCTTTTATGGTCATTGTTATTCATGTGGACGGTTTGGACACAGAGCTGTAGAATGTCGCATGTATGTTTGGAATGAAATAATTCCAGGAGATCCTTTAGAAATGGATATTCCAGAACTCAACATAATATCAACAAAATTGATCATTTGAGAGATGATAACGAATGTTACAAATGTAACAATTTTTGACATATGGCTAGGGATTGTGAAGTTCCAGACATGTATAATCATTATTTGCAAAACCACATAAGCAAGTTTGCAGGATCACGAGATAGGTTCCATGATGATTTTGTCAGAAGAGAATACGTGTTAGATGGGCCAAACATTGAACGTTTCAAATGCCATAACTATGGTCATAGCGCTTGCGGTTGCAAATATTAGATGGAATCACCTATGGACAACATTGAATGCTTCAAGTGTCATAACTATGGCCACATGACTCGAGATTGCAAGAATAAGAAGGTCTGGAAAAGGAAACAGGTACAGGAAGACAAAGAAGATAACAAGGTTTCAATAGTTATACTTTCAGAATTCGTAAAAGCAAAAGGTCATGAGGAATTAGCAGTTGCTTCAGATAATGACTCAAGTCAATATGGCCGGTTAGGTGATTCACTATTTTGAACAATATGGCTTGTTGACTCCTTAATGTTTGTAGATGAGGAGTCTATGCAGTAGTATATGGCACAATTCTATGATTGACAGAAAGGTAGTTTTAACAAGATGGTAGTTTCATTACAGGGTCAGGGGGAGCAAAATAGTTGAAGGATTACGGGTTATCAGGAACAAGGCAAGATTAGTCTGCAAAGGATATGCAAAGGTTGAAGGAATCGATTTTGAAGAAACATTTGCTCCCATTGCCAAAATGGAAGCTATCAGGATGTTTCTCACTTATGCTTGCTCAAGAAAAATCAAGGTCTACCAAATGGATGTGAAGTTAGCTTTTCTAAATGGTGAATTGGAGGAAGAAGTTTACATTGAAAAACTCGAAGGTTTTCTGCTCTCTTACAAAGAAGACTACATTTGCAGATTAAAGAAGGCTCTATATGGTATCAAGCAAGCTCCTAGGGCCTGGTATGCTCGTCTTGACAGATATCTACATCAACAGGGATTCAAGAAAGGAAGCGCTGACAACAATCTTTATGTGAAAGTGGATTGAGATAACCTAACAATTATCAAAGTATATGTGGATGATATAATCTTTGGAAGCAGTGATGACAGATTAAGTAAAGACTTTGCCACAAAAATGCAAAGTGAGTTTGAAATGTCTATGATTGGCAAACTGAAATACTTTTTAGGGCTTTAGATTTCTCAGTGGGATAAAGGAATATTCATATATCAAATCAACTACATCAAAGACATGCTCACAAAATTCCAGATGGAAGATTGCAAGCCAATCCTTACCCCCATGGTAACATGTTGTAAGTTAAGCTTAGAAAATTCATCAAAGGATGTGGACCAAAGGTTGTATAGATCCATGATTGGTAGTCTCTTATATGTGATAGCCTCCCAGCCTGATGTGATGTAGGCAGTTGGACAAGTAGCAAGATTCCAAGCGACATCAAAAGAATCTCATATTATTGCCGTCAAAAGAATTCTTCGGTATCTTAGGGGCATAATGGAATATGGTCTATGATATCCCAAAGGAAATGATCTGGTCATCCAAGCTTATACAGATGCAAATTGGGCAGGAAGTATTGATGACCATAAGAGTACCAATGGAGCAACATTCTATCTAGGTGGTTGTCTTGTTTCATGGTTAAGTAAAAAGCAGTCTTCAATCTCGTTATCCATAGCAAAAGTAGAATATGTCGCGGCAACAACTTGTTGTACTCAAGTTCTTTGGATGAAGCAAACTTTGCAAGATCTTCAAGTCAAGTTTGATGAGCCTATTCCCATCTTTTGCGATAACACCAGTGCCATTAGTATCTCCAAGAATCTTGTGATGCATTCCAAAACGAAGCACATTCTGATTAAAGATCATTTCATTAGAGAGCAGGTTGCTGAAAAAAATATCAAGCTTGAATATGTTGGCACAAAGGAACAAATTGTTGACATCTTTACCAAACCATTACCTCGTGAAGAATTTGAGTATCTTCGCCAAAAGCTTGGGATTTTCCCAAGTTTTCATTAGACTCTTTCTCTTATCTACTCGAGTAGAAAGGGGGAGTGGAGGTGTGTACAGGTCCGCAGGATGGCTGTTTGTCCGGGGGAGTTACCCTTTGCCATTGATGACAAAGGGGGAGAGAAGGCAGTAGGAAGAGGTGTCGTGATCGTAGGGGGAGTACTTGTGTTGCCATCAATGCCGAAGGGGGAGATTATTGATTAGTGGTTGTCATTGATGTGAACCCAAGCAGCATTAGGGGCTACCCCGATCTTGCATGGGAACTTTGACTTGAAAATTTAATCTATTCTAAGTCAAGTATCTTCTATATGGATTCTACTCATTGAGATTTTTCCGTTTATATATGGCACACCAAGTAATTCTTCACGGTTTGAGAGATATTCATGTTTGAAGTTAGTAGCCCCAGTTAGTGGGCTAAAACCCTATGGGGTTGTGGCATGGCACTCATAATTGGTTATGGTCATTGAATAGTCAATAATTAATAATAAAAAAATTGCTTCATAAATTCCCTCCAACGTTCACTTGTTAAGGACCCTCTCAACTCAAGATATTCATATAAATAATGACCCTCATATCCTCCTCTAATAGGGATTTTGTGGCTTCAAACAAGTCATGTGGAATTTTCGCTATAACTTTTTTTTTTGCGAAACTTCAGAAGCTGAAATTAAAATCCATTTGAGCCAAAATCTTGATGAACCTTGTGATCGAATTTCAGATCTTGGTTTGCTATATTTTCGGAGATATGATCTGAGGAAGTTAGGGTTTTTGTAGGCTCCCAAATTACATGTCAAACATGTGATGTTGGGAAAATCGTCATAACTTTATCTCTGAGCACTGGATTCAAATTTCGTAAATAGTCACAGAAATAGGATGGACTGTAGTTTATTGAGTAGTGTTTTCAAGGTCGAAGGTCACAACAGTGACACTTGGCACTTTGTACAAGTTCACTCTACTGAACTAGTCTATAATCAGGTAATCATGGGAGATTGGGCATAACTCTTTCTTGAAGAATCCAATCTTGATCAGCCCTATGTGGTTGGAAAGAGGACTCAGAGGGCTACCACAGGACGAAATTTCAAACCTTGGAGATCCGAAATTACATAGATACAACATATTCAATATCGAACTCCTAGAAGGCAAGAAAAAGCATTCATTCAAGGATCACTGCAGTAAGGACCACAGATCAACAGTCAAGGGTAAGTCCCTACAACAAGGTATGTATGATTAGCGTTTACATTTGAAGTATGAGTATCATCTCTGACATATGTTTTTGTAGGACAATGTAAGTACATACAAGGTCTCTGTTATATCTCTATGTCTCTATATGTCACAGTTAGTTTTGATACCACATTTCGGATGTCCTATTCTTGATACTACACATTTGATGCCACATATTCTTGATGCTACACCAAGTCTGCTAAATCTATATGATGTTGTAAGCTCATGTTACTTGTATTGTCATAGTTGATAGAATGGTCTCTGTTGTTCTACTTAGAACTTGGTCCATCACAAGTCTAGGGTCTGTCATCAATTTTTATTATATATATCTTTAGGTCAGTTTTGGATATAGTCTTGCATAGAGTCCAGGTCTATATCAAGAGTGGGAGTCTTTGTCTACTGCTGCAACAAGTCAACAACAAAAGTGACAAACACACTCCAGGTACGCATTGTAATTTTAATTTTAATTTATTCATTATTATGCACTTACATGTGTTTTGCAGGCAGAGGTAAGTTGAAGGGTATTTTATTTTGTTTTGGGATTGGTTTCTCTAGGAAAATTTTGCATGCAAGTAGAAGAAGATACAAGTACAACTTCAAGTAAGAATTTAAGAGCAAAATTATCAAATCAAAGGAAGCATTGCAGCGGGACATCCTTTCAAGACATGACAGCCATCCGTATATTGTGAAGAAGTGTCAAGGCCAAGAGTCATCATTGTAAAGTTGTAAAAGAGTGATTTGTAAAAGTGTCATCATTGGAAGAGTCATTATTGTAAAAGAGTCAACCTGCCTAGAGTCGAAAAGGCATTATTGGGAGGTATAGGAATCTCTGTTTGGATGATGTCAGGGTTGGGTTGCAGGTCATAGTGTGATTGGGTGTTCGGTCAAAATAATTGTAAATCATATTGTATTGTGGATCATTGTCCCTGGTACTGGAATCCACACTCTTGTCTCATTTTAGTCATTATAGGGTGGCAGGGAGGTGCTAGGTTGGTGCATGAAGTTGCATACAGGCTGGAGCCCGTGAACACTTCAGGGTGGTAGGTTTGTCTAGGATGTTGGGGCATCCATTCAATTGACTACTAAAGATATGAGAGGGTTGGGGCGTCCTTCCAGTGGGAGTTGGAGAATAGTGCTTTTCTAGAATTCTAGGAAGTTGTTGCTTTCATTTCAGTTGGCGTTGAAGATTAAAGAATTTATTAGAAAAGCCTTTGGTAGTTTTTGACTCGGAGGCGGTTTTCCGCCTAAATTCTTATGTCTACTGTGTTCTTTTATTTATTGTTATTACTACATAAACATTAATAATAATTGAAGATTAACTAATGCTCTGAAAAGATTTAAAAGTGCTAATTTCTAAGGAATACTGATTCACCCCGCCTTTCAGTATTTCCAACAAGTTTCACAAGAAGCGGTGCAGACCCAAACCTCTACTTCAAGACTATCCAAGGTATACCTTTGATTTTGGTGTTGTATGTTGATGATTTATTCTTGACAAGAGGAGAACCTTTTATCCTCTAGTGTAAGAGGGAGTTAGCTTCTGAATTTGAAATGAAAGACCTTGGTTTGATGCATTACTTTGTAGGTCTAGAGGTCTGACAAAGACCTTGTGAAATTTATCTTTCTCAAGGAAAATATGTTGTTAATCTTCTTGAAATATTTTCTATGGTAGAATGTAAGTCCATGCATACTCCTATGGAAATGGACTTCAAGAAATTATGTGGCAAAGTTGTAGGATCTAATTTGGCAAATCCCACATAGTATAAACAACTCATTGGAGCTTTGATGTTTTTGGTACAAGTAAATGCTAGGCCTGACATATGCTTTGCTGTAAACACTTTAAGTCAACATATAATTGATCCCTTTCATGCCCATTGGATTGTTGCAAAACATGTACTCAGATACTTGCATGGAACTATTAATCTATTGGCAATATTATCATTGATGGCAAAGGGGGATTGAAGGAATATAAGGAGAAAGAAGGAACAACAATGCAAGGAGCAGCAAGAAGTAGCAAGGCAAGGAGAAGCAGCGATGCAAGGAGCAACAACAAGCATCAAGGCAAGGAGCAACACGCAGTAAAAAAGGGCAAAGAAGGAGGAGGAGTTGTGATACATTGAAATGTTTTGATAATGTTGTAGAGATTTCTATATTGAAGAATTTGTTGTGATGTAAAAATTTTTACTGAGTTGAATTGTTGTGATGCAAACGCAAGACTCCAAGGCAAAGGAAAATATGTTGCAAATATTGTTGTGATGCATTAATGATAAATATTGATATTTGATGTTGGCATTAGGTTGATGCATTTAATGATTACATGTGGCTGAAATTAATATTGGATGGATTATTTATTTTTGTGTTCTAATATTCAAGATATGAAGAGTTTGGAAATGAATGAATGGAAGGCAAAGAGTCAAGCCTATTCACTTCATATTCCTATGCCGGATACAAACAACCAACAAAATATCTTTATAAAATATGTGATTTTGGAAGGCATTAAATAGGTTAGAGAATGGGAGAATGTGAGGGAGCAGATTGAGCTATTATGCATTAGTTACCTAGAGGCTGGCACTTATGCAACCGATGTGAAGCAGATTTGAAGGGAAGAAGATGTAGAAATGAAGATGGAGATATGCAGAAATTATGACCAGGTAAACCAGCACATTGTTATTTTTTGTTTGCTTCAGGAGATGGTAGTATCCTTTCAAGTAGTGGCTTGATAAACATTAGGTTGGATCCTGTTGAGGTAGGAGCCTCCTGTGGGTTGTAGCTTACAGAAAACATATGGGATTTGGAGCTTCCTTGTAGTTGCAGCTTGCAGAAAATTGAGGTAGCAGCCTCCTGTAGGTTGGAGCCTACAAAAAATCAGATGTAATAAGGAGTAGGAGCTTGCCTTTGAATCACAACAATAATATAATCGTGGTTTTCTCCATTTATGGGTTTCCACATATATCTGGTGTCAATATGTGTTGTTATCATGTGTTGGTGTGATGTTTTGATTAGCTTATTACTACTTGTTCACATATTCAATATGCTAGCCATTATTTGTTAGGATGCTCATGCAATGCTTCAGTTAATGAGATTAAGGAAAATAATGTTAATGTCATGAATATACTAAATTGATTCACCCCCCCTCTCATTTTAGTCAAGTTTTCATCAATTGGTATCAAAGCAGGTTACTTCTATATAAGCCTAACAGCTTGAAGCTAGATCTGGTTGAGTCATGGACTATCAAAGTGTTCCTGTGTTGAGTGCAACAAATGTTCATGAATGGAGAGAGAAGGTAAAATCTCAACTGATATCTTATGGTCCTAGTGTATGGAAACTAGCATGTGATGGCTACTGCAAGGATTCTCCCTTTTCGCAAGAACAACAGTGGAATGCTAAAGAAAAATGTGTCATGTATAAAAATCTTCATAATAAGGATCTTAATACAATAATAGATCTAATCTCTGCAAAATAAATCTGGGATAGAATGCATCTCATGCATGAAGAGGATAGCAACAACAATGCAGAGAAAGGAAAGAGGAAGAGGAAGGAGAAAAAACCTTGTCAAAAGGAAAGTGTTCAGTTAAATGAAACCTCTACCTGTGTGAATGTACCTGACCCTCATGAAGAAAAGATAGATGAAAATCAAGCTAGGTTTGACTTATCGTTGGCTAGTATAGAAAGATTGAAGAATGAAAACAAAGATTTAAAGAAACTGGCACATATATGTGATGAGAAAGAGCATGAGTACAAGGAGGAAATCGTCAGCCTAAAGACTAAACTTGAAGAAGCAAGGAGACTAGAGGAGGTGATGAGCAGTAAATTCAAGGAGAGATACCTACAGTGTGAAGGATCAGAACCTGAGGTTAATTCAGCTTGAAGTAAGTTAGAAGAAAAGAATAAGTTGTGTAAGCAACTAGAAGAGGAATTTGCCTCCATGAAGAACTCAACAAAGGAAACCATTAAATATCATAATGAAGCAGCCCTAAAAGGACCCACAGGAGAAGAGTCTAATAGTAGCATGTTTTGTAAAGAAAAAAAAAATGAGCAGCAATATCAAAAACCAATGAATGAGTTGAACAAGTTCGGAAGATCTCAGAGGAAATTCTTTGTTGCTAGGAAAAACATCACATGTTTTTCTTGCCATGAACATGGACATGTGGTAGCAGATTGTAAGAAAAAGAAGATCAATACTATTCAACAAAACATGCAACAAACAAGAAGGTCCTATTCAACAAGCAAACAAAGAGAACACCAACAACCAGGTACATAAACTCTTTCTATAGTTATTGTTATGTGTCATGAATTTGGACATAAAGTGGTTGAATGCAAAAAGTATGTAAAGAAAAATATAAATGATTCAAGAAAACACACATCATTTGTTCCTTTGCTCGGCCATATAAGGTGCTATCTATGTAGAAATTCTGGACACAAAGCCAAACACTGCAAGCTGCACTATACCTTAAAGAACTCTAGACAAAAGATGGTGTTAAGTTATGGTATGTTCTATGCTTATAACAGTTTACTTCTTTTTTTTATTACATTCCACCGATTAGTAATCACATGTACATAAAGTAAAGTGCAGATAGAACATTAAACGATCGACAGAAAACAAGCCAAGACAAGAGACACAAGATGTGGCAGCTAGCTAGGGACAAAC
>APFE030922069.1:259270-283973 GCA_000404065.3 Pinus taeda
CAGCATCAGCATTAGCGGCTTCATTATCAAACTAGGGCAGACGATATCTTGCAAACCGTTCATCGGATTGACTTCATTCCACCACCAAAAGTTGCGGCTTTCAGAGGAGGTTCAAATGAACCTACAGCACAGTTCCAAAGAGGAGATCTTCTAGGCCTCGCAAGTCAATCTTTACTTCTGCAGTTGTAGCGTCAGTTTTAGCAGTTTCCGGCTTCAAACTAGGGCAGTCGATATCTTGCAAACCGTTCATCGGATTGACTTCATTCCACCACCAAAAGTTGTGGCTTTCAGAGGAGGTTCAGATGAACCTACAGCGGAGTTCCAAACAGGAGATCTTCTAGGCCTCGCAAGTCAATCTTTACTTCTGCAGTTGCAGCTTCAAATTCAGCAGCTTCCGGCTTCACATGTGTGAGAGAGAGAGACCCATTTCAGTGTAGTAGAGAAGAGACTCATATCTATGCAGTAGAGACAGAGAGATGTGATGAGATGAGTGTGTCCAAATGAGGAAAAGTCCTCTTATATTTATACACAACGTTGGTGGGTGAATAGATGCGACTGTTGGGCTTCTGAGCCTACATGAGTTGTAGGTCGGCTTGATAATAATTCCATAATCAAAATTCGTAT
Source organism: Pinus taeda (assembly GCA_000404065.3). Taxonomy (NCBI): domain Eukaryota; kingdom Viridiplantae; phylum Streptophyta; class Pinopsida; order Pinales; family Pinaceae; genus Pinus; species Pinus taeda. The sequence goes on from APFE030922069.1 coordinate 259,895, forward strand.
CTCCATGAATACTTATCGGAATCGGAGGATCTTTATATCAATCCTACACCTCTCGACGAGAGGAATCTAATAAAAATATTATCAGCCATGAATAAGATGACCCACATGAAGTTTTGCCCTGGTTGCCAATTTTAACAGATGGACACTGCGAGAAATCCAAATAGTGAGACAAAAGAAAATGTAGACGCAAGAATACAACCTACTAACGTGTGGAAGATTAAATGTAGTACATATGGCTTCATCCATTTGGTGAAGCAAAACAGATTAGGAGTAGCGAAGGCTGAGGATCTTGTATATGTTGATGCTCATTCCAACCTTCGCCTTCTATCACATTCTAGTCTAGAGGTCCAAATAGGACGTGGGATGTGGAACCTAAGATACCTGAATTAAACATGACATTAAATGCCATGACTCACCTTAATCTTCTTGAGGATGCTACATAACCAATTCCTACTTCTGCAACAACTTTTGACATTCCTGGTGCACCACCGTCTGTTCATGATGTAGAGTTGCAATATGCAAATGATGATGATGTAGACCCATTTAAGGATTTGTAGACAGACCTACTTTATATTATCATGTTATTATGATGGTGAAACACTCATTTTGTACATACTACTATCGTTTTTATATGAGGCAAGATGCATCATTCAGCATTTAGATTCATAAATTATCTAATATTTTTAGTCCTAATGTTGTGATTCATGAATGGTTTTGATTTTCAACATCAAAAATATTTTTTAAAATTACAAAAATATTATTATATATTTTTCTACTTGTCTATCTCCCTCGTATCCGGATCTTGGCTTTTCAAAAATCCAACACATCTGTATCTGGATCTGTATCCGTATCAATATCCTGGTAACTTAGGTTGTAACTTTTGGGCAGTAGTTTAAATATTATCATTGGTGTATTTAATGTTTGGGGCTGCCTGTTGGCACGCCGGCCCACGTGGGCCGGGGGGTTTGAACCCCACCGACCTCTATATACGTGGTTGCATTGTGTTGTATGATATGTAGGTCAAGCGGGTTCGTTGGGGGTGGTCCGCCCATCATTTAATTGAAGTATATGCCATATAAATATAACAATGTTGTTGGGTCCGCTGGGGGGTGGCGGCCCACCACCCCAAATTTAATAAATTTTATTTTTATTTTTTAAGAACCATTGGTTAAGATTTATCTACCAGATTTTAAGGGTTATTGGATGAATTAAGGAGGCGACAAAATTCGCCCTTTCTGACAACCATTTTCTGTGTGTCGTGCCTTCGCCAAATTGTTGCCTTGTTAGTGATTGTCGATTGGCCCAGTTTGACTAGAACTTTGACCAGTTGTATCATGAGCATACGAACTCATATTTGAGTGGCACTTACGTCATTGGAATCAGTGTGACGAGCACTATGATCGGGTCTTGGTTTCACTTCCATTTGATGCCTTTGATTTTTGAGCTATTTCAAGGTCATTTCTATTTCTTGAGCCACCTGGATTAATTCCTAACAAAAATATTAAGTGAATAATAGAAACATGCACTATAAGAACTAGGAAATTCAACACATACACATGAAATCAAAACCCAAGAGGAAATGCACCCAAAACTCTGGGCCATTTTATTTATTTTGAGCAGAATGGAGTATAATGAGTATGGAAATAGGACCCTGGGCTTGCTACAACAGGCTAGGCAAAACCTAGGTTGGAATTGTGATACCTAAGTACTAGAATGACTCCACCAAAAACCTTTGCGCTGGCCCAGTAAATTTCTACCACTACAGTTGTAGGTGAGCTGAGATTTCGGCCCTCAAATCTACTCCAAACATTCTGCAAAGTTAAATGTATGTTGTCTACACCAGCTCCAATATCTCATGGACCAAGTGGTGGAAATGGTCTTGCAATAAAATATGCCCTCCAATAAGCCTCCCAAAGTCCTACAAAGATCCCTTCCGGAAAATGCCTGATTCCTCCAACCCAAATTTCCTCGGAAAGAAGCCACCTCCTGCTCCTGTGTAGGCTTGAGCCAGTGAGCTCTGCGCACTATCAAAATGAGGGGAAATTCATCCCAAGTTCTGACCTCACTCACTACCTTGAAAAATGCTCCAAATCTCCAGCCTTAACTATGAAGAATGTCCTAGCAAAATCTTGGAGTCTCCATCCAACTGCAGCTGCTCTAAATGATGTGCCACGAGAACTCCTTTCATGCTTGAGAAATGTGCATAGCTGGGAAAAATCATGCAATGAAGCTCAAGGAAGGCCTTGAATTGGACTCCCAAATTACCTCACTAGGGAGACACTCGAAGCTCTCCGAAATGAGGGTGGAATTTTGCTTGGAATTCCTGGTGCTAAACTGTTGATTTGGGGTAGCATCGGATGTGCTCTAGGCTTCAAATCTTGCAAGGAGGTTTGGGCACATGTATTCCAAAGAACCCAGAAAGTGTTTTGGGAAATTCCACCCAGAGACAATTTTATTAAAATAATTAATATTTTTAATGGAGTTCCTTAGTCTAAACTTAGGAAAATTAAAATATTAATGGGTATTAATCTAATTGTGGTGTAACTTCTAGAAGAAGTTGGAGATCAAGCCAAAAAGATCTGAGCCTTTGATTAGGAGTTAATATAGGTCATTGGCTGTCCAACAAAAAAATATAAGAAGGGGCTTGACGATTATTTGGAAGGCACACCAAGAGATCAAGAGATCGAATTTTTGAAGAGAGAAATTCTCCAGAGGAAATTTTGATCCAGGAGATTTCTTGCAGTTGAGGGGTAGGGATAGTTGGGTTGGAGTATCTTCTTTGGAAACCCAAATACTCAGCAGAGAGGTAGAGAAACACCAGTGGAGGCAGCACAGACTCAAGAAGGACTGATGCTGGGCTAGAAGGGACCATGCAGTGCTTGACGCAGAGCCAGAAGGGTTAGCATAGAGGCAAAGTTGTCTTCCAGCAAAATTCCGAAATTTGTCAGGGAGCTGCCGGATCAGTCGGAAGGGTTGACGTCAGAGCTCCAGGAGGCAAGGAAACCCAACACAGGGCTGACATAGAGCCTCAGAGAGCTCCACGCAGTTACTGCAAAGTGGCAGCACAGTTGTAGCTGGGGATAGTTAGTTCAGTTGTCGGATCAGCTGGGATTTGCTGCGTGGAGTGAGGTAATCTCACTAAGTTTTCTGCCAGTGTCTTTTCTATGTAACTGGATTGCCGGATGGGCATCCAGAGTTGTATTCAGAACTACTGCTTAATAATAATAAACCCTCAGAACTGCTGCACCGGGTTTCTCGCATTAGGTTTTTTCGGGGACATTCATCCAAAAATAACAATGTCGAGTGTGTTGTATTTTCTTTCTTGCTTAGTCTCTTGATTCCGCATAATAATTCAATTAAGTGAAGGTTGCAGTGTATGTATTACGATATTTTCCATAGGAAACTGCAAGTAATTTGTTTAAAGGAATTTAACAAATAGGAGTAATATCATCAGTTGTTGCAGTAGGGGTTCTTGTTGTGGAATTTTCACATAAACAACACTTTTCTTCTTGTGCTAAACAACCCCAAGAGAAGATTTCAGGTGAAAAGTAATAGTCAAAATATGACTAGAAAATGAGTCCATCCTCCTTTTATAGTTTCTCCCCAAGATTCTAGCCTCCTTTTTAATTATTATTTTATTGGTGGGGGTCATTTTTCACTAAGTGACTTTTGCCTCCATTTTAATAAAATAATTATATGCCACCAATCTCCAATAAAATAATACTTGCCACCTTTCTCCAAAATAATATTTGCTCCTTTACTTAATATCACCAAAATTAGGCAAAATTCCCATGCTCACAAAATTGGGGAGATTATAGTCCTTCCTACCAAAAATTGCTTGTCTTCAAACAATGCCAGAACAAGCGCCCCCTTTGACTGCTTGTCACCACTATGATCAGTAGTAATACCAGGGTCCCAAATGTGCCACCGATTCAGCCCCGATCTCTGCATTGTCTAATCATGAAGGAATCTCCCAATACCTAGATCCCAAGATAACCTGTTCAATGTGAAGCGCCCCTTGCTCCATGTTAGAAAATCAGAAAGGCATAAAGATTTTCTTATACTTGATAATTACTTGTGATGTTTCTTATTATTATGATTCTTTATATCTTCTTTCTTTTAGTTCATCAAGCAAACACCAAAGCGGCAGCACATAAAACAATAGACACCAGATGTAGGTACTATGCCAGGGAAAAACCCCCCGCAAGGGGAAAACCCAGTCAAGATAATACTTCCTTTCAATATTGTTATTTGAGACTCTTCACCCTAGGCCAAGACCAGACCTTCCCTCCACACAAAGTCAACCTTCCAGATCTTCAACCCCTTCCAGCAAATTCGACTAGGCAGCAGCTTCCCACAACAACGAAACTTAGGAGACTTTGATCTCCCAATATAGAACACGAAACAGAGAGAGAGTTACCAAACTTTCGACTTTTATTTTCTCCTTAGACTTCCCCAAACTCGCATTCACTTCATCTTCCCAACAACAAACTTCGTAAATTTTCCCAACTACAAGAGAATTTCGCACATTTTCCCACCTATAAGAGATATCAAACTTGTGTGTGAGAATGATGCTCCAAATGAATTCGATGAGCTTGTATTTATAGCCTCCATGTGAGATTGAATAGATTCCTCTGGCCGACTTGATCTTCTTCTAGGCCGACATGGTGTGGAGGATACATAAATCATATTTGACTCAATACTTAACTTTTTTACATGATTCGAAAGCCCAAGAAGGGTCTCTTTAAAAGTACAATAACTCTATAGACTTAGAATAAATCCTAGAAGTCTTCAATGGGGACTTTGACCTAAAACAAGGTGACCCAAGCATGAAATCCATGCTTTAGTAAGTCACAATTATAATAATAAAAATTATTTTCTTTATTCTTTTGACAAGTACATTACATGATGACTCAAATACATTAATGAAGACCGACCATAGTTACATTTTCCAACACTCCCTCTTAACTAGGGAGGTATTCGTAATATACAAATACAATGGAAGATCTCAAACTATATGAACCATGAAGAACTTTAGGAACCGTAATGCCATGGACTAGATTCTTGACCAGGGCAATTTATCCAAGTGGTCTTTCGATAATTTAGGCACCGCAATGCCACAGACTAGATTCCTGACCAGGGCAATCTATTCGGGTGGGAATAAGATGGACTCAAGCTTTTAGTCCCTCTAGGTACCATCAGGCTTACTTGTTAACCATCAACCCAAAGATCCAGGTGTGTATCCAAAACAAAGCTCAATAACCAACACCATCTTTCCAACTTCGAGACCTAGAAATCAACATAAAGTGTCGGCCAGATGTCTTCCTAGGCAATGCTTCACTCACAAAGCCTCAATACCCCTTGATCCAGCAGATCAAGGATGACCAATCTCTCCCAATCAGACTAATTGGTGACCAACATTCTATCAAAACCTTCGAGAGATTTACCTGTACAAACACAACCCCAATCAATAATATACTTTCACATGTACATAATCACATACAAACCTCCGGGGTCATTCTAGATGTTGCTCCTCAACTCATTAGGACTATCAATCGAATCTTTGACAAAATATTCTTCAATTATATATTTTCCTTCCTACTTCTTATGCAACAACATATGCTCCGAAATTTCATTAATCAAAACCAAGTTATTCCTTGTTGATTTATGGTAGCATCAAATGTGCTCTAACCCTCAAAATTTGCAGGGAGGCTAGGACACATGCATTCCAAAATACCCATAAATCGTTTTGGGAAATTCCACCCGGAGACAGCTTTATTAAAATATATATATATTTTTTAATGGATGCCTTAGTATAAACTTAGGAAATTAAAATAATTAAAGGGTATTAATAAAACTTGGTGTGAATATTCTAGAAGAAGACAGAGATCGAGTTAATATGATCTGAGCCTTTGATTAGAATCTAATTTGGGCCAATGATTACTCAACAAGAAGATTATAAGAAGGACTTTGATGGGCATTTGGAAGACACATCAAGTGAGATCAAGAGATCGATTTCTCAAAAGAGCATCACAGTGGTTGCCAGAGAAGTCATCGAGGAGATTTCTTGTAGTGAGGGGCAAGGATAGTTTTCCGGTTGGAGAGTTTCCTGATCCGAGGATAGATATCAGAGAAGGCAGAGAGAGATCTAGAAGGGGCAGAGCAAAGCTTTACAGGGAATCTAAGATTCAGCTGGGAAGTCGAGTTCCAGAGCCAGAAGTCTGGCTGTGAGACCGCAGGGCCAGAGGAATGAAGTTCTAGATAGCAAAAGATTCGTGGAAGAGGTGACACAAACCCCAGAGAGGCTGACACAGATCTGCATAGGCTGATGCAGAGGCTACACAGAGCCAGCGTGGGGCGAACCATCCAGGCCTTGGATCAGTGTCGGTTCGCCAATGATAGCGTGAGGTATTTCTCACTAATTGCTCTGCCAGTTAGATTCTCTGTATCGGATAGCCAGTGAGGCATCTAAAGATTGTATTGAGAAACTACTGCATAATAATACAAACCCTTAGTTGCTGCACCTGTTTTATCGCATTGGGTTTTTCTGGGGACATTTGTCCAAAAACAACGGCGTCAATTGTGTGTGTGGTTATTTCGTCTTGCTCAGTTCTTGTTTTCGCATATAGTTTAATTAGTGAAGGCTGCAGTCATATTTACTTCGATATTTACAATGTAACACAGTAAATAACTTGCATGAATTAACAAGTAGAAGTAATATCAGTTTGCTACAGTAGGAATTTGGGTCTCCAAAATTTCACATGGTATCAAAGCGCAGGTGAAGCTAGAGAGCAGACCGAAAGAGCCCAACGTTGAAGAGGAGGGAGATAAAAGTGCTGCGTAGGTGGTAGATCGAATCCCTAGAGGGATTGTGTAGTCCAGGCCAGGAGGGCAAGATTCTCGAGGAAAATCTCTCTCTGAGTGAGTTGACAGAGAGGTAAGATTCCTAGTTCGTGATTTGTTAGTGGCAGAGGGAGCAACTCAGCAGCAAATTCAGCGCAGAGCAGTCTTCAGGTGGGACACAGTTTTTTGCAGCGTTTGCTGGGTTAGAAAAGTGTCAGAAGAAGGAAGAAGACACTTTTTGAGGGAATTTCTTAGTGAATTCTGAGCCAAGGAATTTTATTTCCCAATCGCTGAGCAGCAATAGCGAGCGAGGAGTAGTTCTACTAACTCCAGCAGGGAGTGCATAGGCTAGCCTAGCAGCGACGCAGAGGAGAGAGGGAGCAGTTCAACTTTTGTTGGTAGAGATGGAAACGAATGGGTTGAGAGATGAAGATTGATTGGATGGAGCATCCAACTATGTTATCTGGAAGGCTAGGATCTCCTGCCTTTTAGATGAGCATGATCTCAAAGCCTATGTCAACAGTGTGGTAGTTGTACCCATCGATGTAGATCAGCACAAGAAGTACAAGGCTGAGATGGCGAAGGCTAAGCGGTTGATCCTCAACGGAGTGAGGGATCACGTTGTATGTCACATTGCTAGAAAAGGGACAACCAAAGAGATGTGGGATGCCTTGGCTACGTTGTATCAAGGATCTTTCGAGTAGAGGAAGATGTACTTGGAGGAGAAAATGAGATCCATGAGGATGCAGAAGGGGGAACACATTGATCCGTTGCTAGTGAAGCTTCAAGAAGTCTGAGATTAGTTGGCAACTGTAGGATCAGCGCCTCAGCCTATAGAGATGGTGAGGTTCGCCTTGAATTCAGTCTTAGAAGAATGACAAGTATTTATCTAGAGTATCATGGGCAGACAAAAATTGCTGGATTGGGAAGGGATGTGGGCTGCTCTTCAACAGGAAGAGATGAGGCGAGACTTAGTCAAGTGCAAACTTGATGGCAGCAGAACTAGTGGGACGAAACCCAAGGAGGAGGAGGAGAATGTAGCCCTTGCATCAAAGGGGCAGCAGGAGCAACGAAGGAAGAAGAAGGACATTTCTAAGATCAAATGTTTCCGGTGTGGTGAATTTGGTCACTATGTTATGCAGTGTACTCTTGAGAAGAAGGACAAGGAAGAGAAACATGATCCCCAGGATGCAACCGCAGGGATCGAGGAGGAGTTTGCCATGATTGTACCTCTAGGGGAGAGGTGGGGTGATCTAGTACTGTAATTCGAAAGAACTGCAAATGGGAAGGCTTCATTGAGGAGTCCACCTCATGGATCAATACCTTACTATGGGAGCCCATATCGGAAGTAGTAGGATGGACCAATGCCAGTGGCAGTGGATACGAGCACCAGAGACTGAGCAGCGCAAAGCAATGTTGGCAACAGTGTAGAGTCAGTAACAACGCAAAGACTTCAGAGGGCCAGCGTAGAGACTAATAGTATTCAAAACTCTAGCAACAAATGCACCACGCTAAACACCTTTGGTTCATTATTTTGGATGTTTTTCTGTTGCAACAACAACAGAGTTGCAGTGTAGATGCAGTTGGCAATAGCATGCAAAGTCAGCAGTGTGAAAATTTCTAAATAGGAATTCTACTGCAGTGATTAATATTATTTCTTCTACTTATTATATCAGAAATAAGTTATTCATAGTCTTCTTATGACAAATATCGAAATATAGTCTATTGTAGCCTTTAAAATTAAAATATTGCATAAAGTAAATGTAAGGAAAAATACTGGCACAAATACAATCACAATGACAGTTATTTTTGGACAATCGTCCCCGGAAAAACCCAATGTGAGAAAACCGGTGTTGTAAATGAGGATTTTATTATTCTTCAGCAAATTCTCATGTACAAATTACAACCAACAAAATAGGAATGAGAAATTTTATAGACACTTCTTGACCAAGTTCTACCCTAGGTGAAGCACTTCTACTCTCCCGGAATCCTTCTGATCCTCTCTATGTCAAACTGCTCTCCCTGGCTCAGCATCAAGCTGCCCATGCAGGCTCTGCGTCAATTTGCCTTCGCGTTGCCTCTTTCTGCGTCACCCTGTTCCTGCTTTGTGTCTTGTTGCCTTGCACTCTCTGAATATGTTGATGCCCTCTTTACCTTTCTCACCTACAACTCTCCCTTTGATTCAATTTTCTCTTGCAAACTTCAACCAGTGAGAAAATATATCTTACTCGGGTAACTGAGTATCTGCCTCTGGTGTGTTCTCCAAGTGCCCATCAAGTCTCCTCTTATAATCCTCTCGTTGATCAATTAATGGCCCAGATTAGATTCTAATCAATGGTTAGGATCATTTGACTTTTTCTCTGCCTTCTTCTAGAAGTTTCACCCACAGTTTAGATTAATACCCATTAATTATTTTAATTTCCTAAGTTTAGACTTAGGGTCCCATTAAAAATAATTAATTATTTATATAAAACTGTCTCTGGGTGGAATTTCCCAAAACGATTTCTGGGTATTGGAGAATGCATGTGTCTAAGCCTTTTTGCAAATTTTGTGGCCTAGAGCACATCCGATGCTACCCAAAATCAACACTCCCTCTTAGCGAGGAATGTGTTGTAGCAATATACTACTACTGCATACTGCTATGACTTTGAACCATCATCCTCTACTCTGCTGATGACTGACATGTTGTCCACCAACTATTGCGTTGTTGCTGTAATTGTACTGCTGCTGACACTGCCACTGCCAACGCTACATCCGTACTACAACTCCCTTTGAATATCTGGATCTATGTTGTTGCTGGCACTGCCATTGGCAACTATCCCTGCACTGCAAACTACTTTTGCTACTGAAACGGATTTTCTACCATACCCATCTGCTCTCTGAACTAGTGAACTTGGCTCTTCCGAGAGCCTTTATGAGTATATCAGCCACTTGCTCTCTTGTGGGGACATACTGTAGTTATACTGTCCCACGCTGAACACAGTCTTTGATAAAGTGACAACGAATATCTATATGTTTCGACTGATCATGAAATACTGGATTCTCAGAGAGTTTTATGCAACTTTGATTATCGCAGTGAACCTTGGTCGCTTCCATCCTTTTTCTGAATAAGCTCACAAGTAATTTTCTGAGCCATATGGCTTTGCACGTAGTTGTGTTGGCTACCATATATTCTGCTTCTGCTGAGCTCAATGCTACCGATTTCTGCTTCCTGCTGCACCAAGATATCATCCCTGATCCAACACTAAAGCAGTACTCAGAGGTACTTTTTCGGTTTACTGAATTACCTGCCCAATCTGCATCAGTGAACCCGTTCAAACTGACGCCCTCCCCTCGGGAGTACTTCAACCCATATCCAACTGTTCCATGTACATATTTAAGAATGTGTCTAGTTGTTGCCAAATGCACTCTTTTTGGTTCCACCATGAATTGACTAAGAGTGTTGACAGCAAAACAAATGTCTAGCCTAGTGTTCACTAGATACATAAGCAACCCAATGAGCTGTATGTATAGGGTGGGATCTACTACCTTGTATTCTGATGCATCTATTTTCTCCGAGTTGGTGATCATGGGAGTAGCCATGGGTCGACAATCTTGCATTCTGGATCTCTTCAGAATTTCTATAGTGTACCTTCCTTGTCTAAGGAAGATCTCCCCATTCTTCTGCCAAACTTCCAACTCCAGAAAATAATGCATCAATCCTAGGTCCTTCATGTCGAATTCAACTTCAAGATTCTTCTTGCAATCCTGGATGACCCAGTTAGGAACAGGTCATCCACATACAATTCCAGAATAAGTGGTTCATTCTCTACCAACAAATAATAGAGATTGGGATCAACATCACTCTTGACAAATCCCAACTGTTGCAAGTAACTATCAATTCGACCATACCATGCTCTGTGTGCCTGCTTGAGCCCGTAGAGGGATTTCTTTAACCTGCAAACATGAGTTCTCTTCTCATGAGTTTCGAAGCATTCTGGCTGTTCTATGTACACCTCCTCTTTTATCACTTCGTTCAAGAATGCTCTCTTGACATCCATCTAGTGAATCTCCCACCCCATTTGAGTTGTTAGGAATATAACAGATTTGATAAAGGTGTATCGAGCAACTAGGGAGAAGGTCTCTTCATAGTCTGTTCCTTCTTTCTGAGCATACCCCTTTGCCACAAACCTTGCCTTGTACTTCTCTATACTGTCGTTTGCAACATACTTGATTTCGTAGATCCATCATGATCCTACAACTGGTCTATCTTCTGGTCTAGGTACCACTTCCCAAACATCATTGGTCATGATGGAGTTGTATTCTTCCATCATGGCACCCACCCGTACTTGGCGTTTAACAGATTCCTGAAAGCTAGAGGGTTCTTCGACCTGAGCTACTAATGCTTGGTATCTATATGGTTGTCTATGTTGCCTCTTTCGGCTCTAGGAGCTCCAACAAACTCCTCTGCGTCTCTCAGTGTCTGTCGTACTTCTCTGCTGGTTCTACCACTGCTGGTGGGAGGCTTGTTGTCGCGTAGAGTGTCTAGGCACCGCGACAATGCTCAGGTTGGGGGTTGTCACCCTGATCCCCGATCTCTCCGTTTAAGCCGTCTCCTTAGGCTAAGGGGGGTAGACCCTATGGGATAAGGAAGACCAACTGGGAACCAGCTGGGTTGGGAGACACAGCGAGGCAAATGAGCGCTTGATTAAAGCTTAAAGATTATTTGATTAGATTTTAAATACTTAAGACCAGTGCCTTTGCTAGATGAAGTGAAAACTGAGTAATTGGTTTGCTGCTTAGGAAATAGAAATATGAACAAACCTTTTAAAAATTGCTTGAAAATATTTACTGAAATATTTAGCATATGATGAACATTGAAACAATCAAGCCAGAACTGATTTCACCAGACGTAAGATGTTTTAGCAAATAAATTTCGAAAGATTTAAATATTTGGAGCAATCACAAAATTTAAGATGCTCACTGATTTCAATCCTATAAATAAAAGATTTATGCTTGGAGAGCCCAAATCTAGGAAACATTCACCACTTTGCGATAGTTAGTCTTCAAATATTGAATTTTAAGCACACTTAACTACAGTGAATACCAAAAAAAAATTTCTTTCAAAATTTAGACAAGGCTAAGACTAAATGCGACAAAAATATTTCAAGATTTTTACTTTTTATTGTAAAAATAAAATCTAAATCCTAAGTCAAATAAAACCTCAAATCAATCAAAACCTAGCCTATTAATATATATATATATATATATATATATATATATATATATATATATATATACAAATAAAGTGAGATCTAATTTAAAAAAGAAAACTAACTTAATCAAAATATAAAACCTAAACCAAATCATATCAAATGCAGTACAAAAGAAATACGAACTACTAAGTTAACCCTGTTCATAAATCGAAAATGAGAATTTACTGAGCGTTTAGTGTGTGCAGGGCGGTGGAGAAGGAAATTGCGTGGATGGGAGGCTCGATGGCAAGCAGAGAAGCTCAAACGATAGGTAGGAAGCAGCGTGGAGAAGATTCGTATGATGTAAGGCAGCTTGATGGTGGAAGGGCAGCGGATTGATTGTAGGCAGCTCGATGAAAACCCGACGGTGGAAGGAGTAGCAGCAATGAGGGCTCGGGGAGGATGTTTTGATGAAGACACCAAAAGCAATGTACCCATGGGTTGGAAGTGCATAGATTGGTGAGAGAACTGGACGGTGTAGTATGTAAGAGGAAATGCGTGGAAGAGCGTGGTGGCTTTGAGGATGGACGCAGACCTGGCAGGGAGCGGCGACTAGCAGCTTGAATGTGATGAATGGTGGGCTGCTGCGGATTTGGAGTGATGGACGAGGAGCTGATAGTGCAAGGGAGCAACAATCAAAGAAAATCGAGGTGTCTTTTGCTGCGTTGAAGGGTTTCAATAACTGCAGATGTAAGATAAGAGTTTGTTGGCAACGGAAAGAAAATGGATCCAACAGATTTGCAGGTTGAGGCTTTGATGTTGGAAGTGGGTAGCTGCGGCAACAGCAAGAGGCTGAACGATGAGGGAGAAAGAACTTCACGCAGGGGAGTGGTATGGCTTGGACAACCTTGAACCTCTTGTGAAACCTTAAAATTTTTTAACTCCCTTTGCCTCTGATGAAAACCCTGCAATAAATTTCCAGATCTGAATGTGACTGAAGTTGAAACCCTTGGACAACAAAACAGTGTCCCTGTAAAAACTGGTTGTGAGGCCGGATGTTACCCCCCAGGGCCTAGATCTGGCTTCCAACAAGAATCTCTTCCTGCAACCTGCAAAAAAAGAAAACCTAGAGGCAAAATATGCAAGGATAGAACCCAAAATTTAACTAAATAATTACAGTATTCACAAACTAATGACTCTAAGCAGCTAGATTTGTCAATAATCCACAGAAATATTTTCAAAATTTTAGATTTACTATGCAATGCTTCAGAAAACCCCTCATGCACTCAGAAGAGAAATTTAAATGATAAATCCGGGATCAAAACTGGCTGGGCTCTTCAAAAAAAGTGCTTCTCGAGAGTTGGCTAGTTCAGCTGAGAACTTCCTCAAACGCCCGTTGATCTTTGAAATCTAGATTTTCCTACGCAACTTACATCAACCATCAACAATGAGGGAGAAAACAATACTAAAATTCAAATCTAATGGAGATACCTGCCATCATATTCAGAAATTCCACTACCATTCAAACCCTAGTGACTAAACAAGGTACCTGTGTTTAAAATCACTCTTCATCAAGCTATTATCAATGGCTAAAATTAAAATCATGCATAGAAATAAACATCTTACAACATTTCCAAAAAAGTAACACCAGCAAGATTTCAACCCCAAAGTCTTTCTTTATTGCATATGGAAAATGACTACAAGAGAGCTTTCTTTAGCACAAGACTCACGGATCGAATGATCTCAAATGACCTCTAACACCCTATTTAAAGGAAAAATTCCCAACTGCTAGTTCGAGTGACCCATGCCAAACTAATCTTGACCGTCGATGAGGATCAAAATCCCTTTTAATCTCATTCGTCGAAATTTTAAATGCATTTCAATATATTAAAAAATTAAAATTTTGCATTTATTTCCTCAAAACTTTGACTTATTGTTATTTTATTATTTTATTTATTTTATATATTATTTATATTATTATTTTTTATTAATTAATTTTTTTTATTTATATATATATTTTTATTTTTATTATTATTATTATTATATTTTTAATTATATTTTATTTTTTTATTTTTGACCCTCGAACTTAGCCTTTGGAAAAAATCACCTAGGACCTAGGACCTATAAGGGGATAAAACATTTTCTAACCCTCAAGACACTTTACATCATGATGTTTACAATTGTACATCTCAAGGGGGAAAACCCATTTGACAAAGACCCTCATGGACTACCTTGTTCTGTGACACAAACATAATCTAGTAGATCAAGCAATTTGTAGTAACCTAACCAAATAGTTAGAATTATTTCCAAATTACCTTTACATAGACTCGACCTAGCACACTAGGATTCCCCTAAGATTCTAATGACAAAATAAATTGTGCCTTTGGGGTTAGGCTAAAGGAAAACTTTGCCGATCATTGATAGGTGAGACAAAAAACCTTCCGGAACGTAGATCATCACTAGAAAATTAGGTTTACCTAGGCAATTACATACATGACACAGATCTGCTAAGATTATTTACAATTTACACATGCAGACTGGGTTTACAACATAACATGATCGGGTTGATGATGTCAATCGAATGGCACGGACACATCAATCAAGTGCTACCCCTTTTGCGAAAAAAAGGGGATGTACTGCTATGGTAGTTGACACGTAGTGGTCAACAAGGCTCAACCAACTCCTAATCCTGCCGTTCAGTCTGTTGGCAACCATCTGCATTTCCTCCTTCTGAGGAGATATTGGTACTGGTCAATGTACTCGATCTAGGTGTATGTCCTCCTTCTTGTCCTCTTGGTTGTCCTTGCAGCTCTTGGACTAATGGAACATCTCCTAACTGATCTACTGTAGGCATCTCACGATATTTCCTGAAGGCTCTGTCCTCCATGAACTTTGCATCCCGTCTTACTACAATCTTCCTGCTACCAGGAATGTATATTTTGTATGCCCTTGAGGTCTCGCTGTATCCTACAAGATACCCCTTTTTTGTAGTCTGATCCAGTTTACTGTGCGTCTCATCTGGAATGTGACAATAAGCTAAGCTTTCAAATATCTTGAGATGACTGACTTCCGACTTCTTCCTTGTGAAACTCCTTCGGGCATTTTCTTCCCCAATGCTCTATGAGGAGTTCTATTCTAGATATATATTGTTGTGTTGCAAGCTTCTATCCATAGATACCTGGGTAGATCCTGATCATACAACATAGCTTTGGCTGCCCCAATGATAGTTTTGTTTTTCCGTTTTTCTACTCCATTCTACTCTGGATTATATGGAGTTGTCCACTCTCTTTTGATGCCCTCCTTTGCGCAGAAATCTGTGAAGTCTTTGTTTATATATTCTCCACCATTATCTGAATGCAATATCTTTATCTTTTTCCCTGTCATATTTTCAACGAGAGCTTTAAACTCTCGGAATTGATCAAAGACCTCATCCTTGGTCTTTAAGAGATAGATCCAGGTTTTTTCTCGAGTGATCATCAATAAAAGTGACGAAGTATTCGCCACCACTAAGAGCTCTTATGGACATAGGACTACAGATATCTGTGTGTATTAATCCTAATACACATTCTGCTCTATTGTTAAATTTGGAAAAAGTTGCTTTAGCGTATTTCCCTAGCACACATCCTCTACATAAGTCATCATGTTCAATGCTAAGGACTAGTACCCCTGTAACAGTCTCTTTGAGCATCCTCAGTGCTCCATGGTGTAAATGCCCCATTCGCCTGTGCCATAATTCATTTCGCTCCTTCTCACCATTATAGTTGCTACCTATCAGTGCCATTGGTGGTTCAAGCTGTAGCCTATACAACTCGTTGTTTCGAATTCCAATTTGCCTTTTCTTCTTCTAGCTTGGATGCTTGACGTATACTTTCTTTCCCATGAAGCATACATCATATCCCTTGTCCTATAATTGGGACACTGAAATCAAGTTCATTCCTAATCCTGGCACATGTAGAACATTGGTGGCTCGGATGTCCGTTTGAAAAGCTATGGTGCCTCTCCCTAGTGGAGTACACTTCGTTTTGTTTTCCATAGTTATTTGGAAGTCCATTCGTTCTTCTTGATAGATCGAGAAATGTTCTTGTATTCTAGTTATATGAGCTGAAGCCTCACTATCAATGTACCAAACATTTGGTGACGCTGAATTTGCTAGGCGTGCGAATTATTCATCTAATCTGGTAGATAAATCTGAGACACTTTGAGTATCCATATTGTGCCAATTTATGACAACAACCTGTCCCAGCAACTATTGTAGGAAAAACTGCGTCCCACTGGAGACAACCCTCCTTGCTGAATCTTTTGCTATGTTGTTCCTTCTACCACTAACAAATCTCGATTGGAAAGACTTACCTCTCTGTCGACTCACTCAGAGAGAGTTTTCCCATGAAATCCAATCTTCTTGGCTTGAACTATGCAACCCCTTGGGAGATTCAAATTACTACCCCTGCAGGAATTTCGAATTCGCTTCTCCTTTCAACGCTAGGTCTTCCGGCGTCTTCCTTTTGCTTCCCTTTAGCTTTGATACCATGTGAAAATTTCTAAATATAAATTCTACTGCAGTGAGTAATATTATTTCTTCTACTTATTATCTCATAAATAAGTTATTCACAGTATTCTTACGACAAATATCGGAATATATTCTACTGCAACCTTCACAATTAAATCATT
Source organism: Pinus taeda (assembly GCA_000404065.3). NCBI lineage: Eukaryota > Viridiplantae > Streptophyta > Pinopsida > Pinales > Pinaceae > Pinus > Pinus taeda. The sequence goes on from APFE030922069.1 coordinate 276,580, forward strand.
GCAGAAAGTAAATGTAAGGAAAAATAATAGCACAAATAAAATCACATTGATACAGTTATTTTTGGACAATCGTCCCTAGAAAAACCCAATGTGGGAAAAACGGTGCTATAGATGTGAGTTTTATTATTCTTCAGCAAATTCTCATGTACAAATTACAACCAGCAAAATAGGAATGAGAAATTTTACAGACACTTCTTGACCAAGTTCTATTCCAGGTGAAGCACTTCTTCCCTTGAATCCTTCTGATCCTCTCTGCGTCAAACTTCTCTCCCTGGTTCAGTGTCAAGCTGCCCATGCAGGCTTAGCATCAATCTACCTCTGCACTACCTCTTTCTGCGTCACCCTGTTCTTGCTTTGCATCTCGCTGCCTTGCACTCTTTGAATATGATGATGCCCTCTCTACTTTTCTCACCTGCAATTCTTCCTCTAATTCGATTTTCTCTTGCTGAACTTTGACCAGTGAGAAAACCGGTCTTACTCTGGTAACTGAGTATCTGCCTCTAGTGTGTTCTCCAAGTGCCCATCAAGTCTCCTCTTATAATCCTCTCGTTGATCAATCAACGACCTAGATTAGATTCTAACCAATGGTTAGGATCATTTGACTTGATCTCTGCCTTTTTCTAGAAGTTTCACCCACAGTTTAGATTAATACCCATTAGTTATTTTAATTTCCTAAGTTTAGACTTAGGGTCCCATTAAAATAATTAATTATTTTAATAAAACTGTCTTTGGGCGGAATTTTCCAAAACAATTTCGGGTTATTGGAGAATGCATGTGCCTAAGCCTTCTTGCAAATTTTGAGGCCTAGAGCACATCCGATGCTACCCCAAATCAACAAGAAGCAGCACAGATGCGACATTTGCGCAGTAGTTGGTGGGAAGTGATGTTAGACATCAACAACGCAAAGGAAGATGTTACAGAGTCAAGGTGATGCTTTAATAGGCTGCATTACTAGAGCACATTCCTTGCTAAGAGGGAGTGTTTATTTGTGGTAGCATCGGATGTGTTCTAAGCCTCGAAATTTGCAGGGAGGCTAGGACACATGTATTCCAGAATACCCAAAAATCGTTTTAGGAAATTCCACCCAGAGATAGTTTTATTAAAATAATTAATTCTTTTAATGGATGCCTAAGTATAAACTTAGGAAATTAAAAAAATTAGAGGGTATTAATAAAACTGGGTGTGAATCTTCTAAAAGAAGACAGAGTTCGAGTCAATATGATCTGAGCCATTGATTATAATTTAATCTGGGCTGTTGATTACTCAATGAGAAGATTATAAGAAGGACTTCGATGGGCATTTAGAAGACACATCGAATGAGATCAAGAGATTGATTTCTCAAGAGAGAAGCGCAACAATTGCCGAAGGAGTCATCGAGGAGATTTCTTGTATTGAGGGGCAGGGACAATTTTTCATTTGGAGAGTTTCCTGATTCGGGTATACATTGCAGAGAAGGAAGAAAGAGATTGAGAAGAAGCAGCGTAGTGCCACACATAGGCAATGCAAAGCTTTAGAGCGAATCCAAGATTTAGCCGGGAAGTCGAGTTCCAAATCCAGAAGCCAGGGTGTGAGACCAAAGGAACGAAGTTCCAGACAGCAGAAGATCCATGGAAGAGGTGACGCAAACCCTAGAGAGGCTGACGTAGATCTGCGTAGGCTGACACGGAGGCTACATAGAGCTAGCATGGGGCCATCCATCTAGGGCCTGGATCAATGTTGTTTTGCTAGTGATAGTGTGAGGTATGTCTCACTAATTTCTCTGCCAGTCAGATTCTCTGTATTGGATAGCCAGTAAGGCATCCAAAGATTGTATTCAGAAACTACTACATAATAATACAAACACTCAGCTGCTACACCGGTTTTCCCGCATTGGGTTTTTTCGGGGACATTTGTCTAAAAGCAACGATGTCAATTGTGTGTGTGGTTATTTCTTTTTGCTTAGTTTTTGTTTCCACATATAATTTAATTAGTGAAGACTGCAGTCGTATTTACTTTGATATTTACAATGTAACACGATAAATAACTTGCATGAATAAACAAGTAGGAGAAGTAATATCAGTTTGTTGTAGTAGGGATTTGGGTCTTCAAATTTTCACATGCCCTCCCTCTCAACCAGGAAGCATCTCTTCATCCAGACTCCCTCTTAATCTTGAGAAGACCTCTTCTATTTATGCTTCCACGGGGAGATCAACTTTTTCTTTTCGTCATTGGAGAATCTTTCGTGGCTTCCAACCATTTCATTAGAGTTATCATCATTCTCATCATGCTTGTCATATCGAGCATCTTCACCAAGTTGATGATTGTGTACCTGCACAACTTAGATAGCAAGTACAACCAAATCTATAGAAGCATCAAGTTAGCCACATAAGAATCACGGAAGCATTTCAATCTCTATACATATCATATACCCATAACTACAAACAAGAGACATATACTCTTCATCATCATGCTAGGGAATGAGTCATAAACCCTAGATTACTTCATAACAACTTTCATTCCATCTATGGTTTCAATGTTACTTCCAAAGGTATGACATACCTTCCTACAACATATAGAAAACCCTAGAAACAATTTAAACAAATATAAAGCATCTAACAACCTTTCAAAATTCATATGTTAGATTTCTTACTAGGATTTCATGCAAGGAATCAATCAAAACCAATCACAACTTAGTCACTAACATGACCTACTTCCACTAGGGTTATTTGCAAACCTTAGATTTTTGATCAGCCATCAATCCCGACCAAAAACTCAAATTTCAAAAATCTTACACAAATCTCAAATTATCATATAGTCATCATACATCAAAGATTTTTACTTCTACTAAGGTTCAACTCCAAAACCCTAGAATCCCATTTTCACAATCTCAACAATCATTCTATAAATAGAGCTCATATTGTTATATCACACATACTAGACAATTTAACTACTACGGGGTTTAGCTGCAAAACCCTAGATTTCCAAATATCATCATCCTAGAATCTCAGACAAGGACTTCCATTAATTCCTATGACTTATGACCATCAATAACTAAGTCAACGCACATATCTAAGAATTCATAAACATACATAAGCATATCATATGTCTGATAACATTAATACATCTGACCTAGACCAAGCTAGGGTTTCAACCAAAAGGACATATCTATATATGCCTAGATTTCATCATCATGCAAAGACAATTCATATAATGTGTTAGTCAAACCCAACTTCACAATGATCAATAAGAGTTAGACACACAACAATCTTGATTACACTAGGGTTTGATCAGACAAACACACCCATTCCAAAGAAAACATTTCTAAGACAATATAAGGGTCTTGTTCACGCTTTCCACCAGCCCTAATGAGCTAGGGTTTCAATGCAGAAACATAGAAAAACCAACATTACAAAAACTTCAAAGGTTCGAGAATTTAGATCTTATCATTTAACCCTAACAAGTTAGGTTTTCCTGATCATACCAAAAATCCCAAACATGACATCCTCAATAAAATTTCAAATAGTATTTCACAATATCCCTAAGAAGCTTAGGGTTCAAAAATTCACATTAATATACCCATAGGTTATGGTTTTCCAGAGCTTGTCTAGGGTTCTACAAAATCAGTTAAGAATATGAGCAGGGTGGGTAGATTTATCAAGTGATGAATCACCCAAAACAAGAATCACGTTGATTCAATGTAGCTAGACATAACAATGTTAGTAATAGATTATCAAATGAACAATCCTTTCAATATAAAGAAATAAATGTATTTAAAGCACACCTTTGTTCCTTGACCAACCTTGTCTTGAGAGATCCTTCTTCATACTCCTTGTAGTTGTTTTCCCTAATCAAGACAATAGAGGGCGAATGGTGATTAGTATTTAATATAATCAAAACCAAATGAATACATGAACCCAAAAACTGAAAAGAAATGAGATACTTATCTTTGGGAGTTGTGTGGGGCTCCCTTCAAAGCTTGAGGGATACCTACAAACTTATAAAAACAATAAAAAATGTCTTTTCCAAAAAAAACATGTTAAAAACCTATAAATTCTAAAACATATAAAACAAGATATCTAAAGCTATATGCAAAGGACTTGGTAGTGTAAGTCCCTAATGTTATATTCTTCGGGCTTGGATTTCTTTGAGTCTCCTTCCTTAGCAAAGTTAACATGATCTCTATGTCTCTTCTTATTCTTGGGATTGTCGGGATAGTCACTCTTGTAGTGACCCTTCTTATGGCATTGATAGCATTCTATCTTGGACATGTCAACTTTCTTCCTTGGACCCTTCGATATTTTTCCTTTATGTTGAGCAATGTAGGCATTTGAAACACCTTCAGAATTGGCAACTAAAGAGATCCTCAATTCTTCTTGACTGCAGGCAGTCCATAGTTCTTCAAAAGTGGTGCTTCCTTCCAACTGTTAAGACCTGTAGAAAATGCACCCCAAGTAGGTGTTAATCCTAATAGGGCAGTGATCATGAGTTCTTTGTCTAAAACAATTTCATCAATGGCCAAGATATCATCCCTGATTCTAGCTATCTTCATTTTGAATTTCTCACCGGTAGCTGCTCTACTTCAGAAATTCGATCTTCTGAACTCTCTCCATGTGTTCTCTAAGTGCCCATCAAGCCTTCTCTTATAATCCTTTCATTGATCAATCAACGACTCAAATTAGATTCTAATCAATGGCTAGGATAATATTGACTTGATCTCTGGCTTCTTCTAGAAGTTACACCCACAATTTAGATTAATATCCATTAATTATTTTAATTTCTTAAGTTTAGACTTAGGGTCCCATTAAAAATAATTACTTATTTTAATAAAACTGTCTCAGGGTGGAATTTCCCAAAACGATTTTTGGGTATTGGAGAATGCATGTGTCTAAGCCTCCCTGCAAATTTTGAGACTTAGAGCACATCTGATGCTACCAGAAATCAACACTTCCTCTTAGGGAGGAATGTGCTCTAGCAATGCAACCTGCTGAAGCATCACTCTGTTCAATAACATCTTTTACGCTGCTGATGTCTAACATCCTATCCTCCAACTACTGTGAAAGTGCTGCATCTGTACTGCTGCTGACCCTGCCATTGTCAACACTACATCTGTACTGCAACTCCCTCTTAATTCTGCATCCGTGCTGCTGCTGGCACTGACACTGTCCACTGCCCTTGCACTGCAACCTTCTCTAACTGTTGTTGCTACTTCATCAACAATGGAAAATCATCCCAAATTACTGAATTGGTGTTTAATATGATGTATCTCGTTGCTGGAGTCTGATTGCTGCTAGTCTCTACGCTCATCCTCTGAAGCCTCTGCGTTGCTGTTGACCTCTGCTTTGTGCCATTTGCATTGCTTCCAACTTTGCTCTGCGCTGCTCAGTCTTTAGTGTTACTAGCCTCTGTAACTGTCACTCTGACATTCCTTTGCACCAACTGACACTGGTCCATCCTGTGACTATTGATTTGGGCTCCTGTAGCAAGGAATTGATCTGAGAGGTGGGCCCCTCAGGGATCCTACCCATCTGTAGCTCTTTTGAACTACAACTCTAAATCAGCCCACCTCCCTCTTGGAGGTATCTTGGCTATCATGGCAAACTCGTCCTCCTCGATCTTCGTGGGAGCAACCTTTGGATCATGCTTCTCATCTTTGTCCTTCTTTCTAAGAGGACACTGTGTTGTGTAGTGACCCATTTCACCACACCGGAAGCATTTAATATTTGAAATGTCCTCCTTTCGCTTCCGCTGCTCTTGCTACCCAATAGATGCGATGGCTACATTCTCATTGACAGGACCGTACAACAGATGTTAAACAGTAAAGGGAATTTTATCCAGAACCTGTAATTATTTTTCTTGAATTCTTACAAAATTAACTAACAGATTAACTGATAGAACTGTTGAGGGTACCTCCCTGTGCCCATGCGGTTGATGATGCCTCTAGCTCCCTGCTTCAGTTACCAAAAGACCGAATCCACCCAGCCAAACTGAGCAGAACTTGGCTACTTAGTCCAGTCAGCTTCTGAGGTGAAGTAGACTGCTCCCCTGTGCCCAAAACCTCAGAACAATCCGCGCTTTTCCTGCTAATAACTTCCGTTCCTCCTTCAGTTTCCCTTCCTCCGTTCCCTCCCCTTTTCTTTTGAATTCTTCTCGGTGGCCTTTATTTGGTTTCTTGGTGGTGGCCGCTCTTCCACCAGCAACCCACCGCTTAGTCTCCTGGTGACACCCCCCATGTCACGTATCACCTCTCCATCTCTTTTATGGTCACGTATAAATATATGTATATACTTTATGATTTAATAATGGCATTTCTTTATGTTTTATTAAAGTACTTAATTTTAATATTAAAATTCTAACATTATTTTAAGAACCCTTTTAATTAATTTCTTATATATATTTTTAATCATTTTATTAATATAATTTTTTATTAATAATCCGAGATATATAATTTATTAGCCTTCTTTTAGTATTTACTTATTAATCATAATACATTAAGTAATATGAGTGTTGATGGATGAGTAGAACCTCCATTCGAAGAAATGTCATGATATTTAGTACTTATAACTAATTTAGTATATAAATACTAGTGCGGTGTATACGACACATGCATATGTAGCTATCATATGCATGCATCGTATGCCTGCTATTATTCTTGCGTTCTCTATATTTATCAGTGTTGTGAAAAGCGCGTTTTAATTGCGTTTTTTTCAAAAACGCGTGCTTTTTTCCCCATGCCGCATAAAACGCGCATTTTATACGAAAAAAGCGCGGATAATTTTTTTTTGGCGCTTTTTTTTTTTTGAAAAAATCGCGTTTTTTTCGAAAAAAGCGCGCTTTTATAATGAAAAATTACATTTTTTCTTGCTCATTCAGACAGTGAGGCGCGCGCGGAAGAGGAGAAGAGCTAGGAGAGTAGCTAGGAGGGTTTCTTGCCGAATCGAAGTGGTTAGAGGACTATTTCAAGAGGAGATCACCGATTTCACCGTAGAAACGGTATGTAGGTTAAATTTTTTTTGTTTTCATTGTTTCAAAACAATGTTTTTCTATGTTTTTAATTGTTTTTGGTTGAGAAATTTCATATGGGCACCATTTTTTTTTTGTTTTCATTGTTTTTAAAGAATTTTTTGTATTTCTTCATTGATTTGGGATGGGTAACTTGGTATGGCTATGGGAACCAAATTTTTTTTTGTTTTCATTTTTTTTAAACATTGTTTATGTTTTTTCATTGTTTTTGGCATTTGCTTGCCATTTGGTTGGGTAACTTGGGTTTGGAACTTTGGATTCTAGACATTTGTAACTTGTAATTTTGTAAATGGCAAATGCTAAATTGTAATCCTAAATTCATATTTCCTAATCCTTATTAATTTTTCCCATAGGTTTGCAACTTCAAAGTTAAAAAACAAACATGCCAAGGAAAT
>APFE030922069.1:289304-301421 GCA_000404065.3 Pinus taeda
ACAATGAGGGGTTACACTAGTATTATAGGGACCTAACATGCCCCTCTCCTTCAAAAAGTGTTGTCCTCAATGCTTGAGTAGTTCTAGATGCTTATGTATAAAATTCTTGTCCTCCCTATTGGAATCTTCAGTGGGTAAGTTCTTCCACTTGATGAGATGCTCTGAAATTGATCGATTTCGTATCTATCGGGTTCTTCAAGTTCTGGCAATATTGTTTGAACAGGGATCTTTTGCAACTTTTGAATGGGTGGCCACACTTCTTCGTCCTTCTTCCATTCATCCCTTGCTTCATTTATCAAATTTGGTTGGATAATTATACCAACCTCTACCATTTCTACAACCATATGTTCAATTTCACTCCTTTGGGCATATGGATATTTATAAGGCCTGATGTTTGGAGGAACACTTCTTGGAATCAAATGAATAGCATGATCATGATCGTGAATACGTGGGAGACCTTTGGGAGTCTCAAATACCTTGGAATGATTGTCCAAGGCTTTTTGGAGATCTAGAGAAATAGATAATTTCAATGTGGGAATCATTAGCGAACATAATTGTGCAATTACGCCTCGTTGTTCTTTCTTTAGAAGCTTTGTCATTCTGTTAGAGCTGATTATCTTTCTTGGTTTCCCTATGATACCCCTTAATTCAACTGCCTTTCCTTCCGAAGAAAATTTCTCGAAAACTAAAAGCTATTGTACCCAAGGATTGTAGCCATTGGACTCCTAGTACAACATCAGCACCACCCATTGGAATGGAAATCATTGGGCTATTCAATACATATTCTCCCATGGATAGCTTATGACACTTTCCAGAGGAATTTATGGTTCCTCCACTTACAACCGTCACTTAACACTCTGGTGTTGGATATAGGAAGCAATTCAATTCCTTAACTATCTTACAATGAATAAAATTATGTGTACTACCCAAATCAATCAACACTATTACCTTTTTCTTCTTGATATGTCCTTCTATCTTTATAGTTTGAGGAGTGGTAATTCCGACCAATGCATTACAAGATATGGTCGGATTCATTTCTTCTTTCTCTGGGTTGGTTCCTTGTGAGTATCCTTTTCTTTTGATGTTTCTTGATACTTTTCTTCTTGATATTTCACTGCTTGAACCTTCTTCTTGATATGTCCTTCTATCTTGAGAGTTTAAGGAGTGGTAATTCTTGCCATTGTAGTACAAGATATGGTCGGATTCATTTGTTCTTTCTCTAGGGTTGGTTCCTAGTGTATATCCTCTTCTTTTGACGTTTCTTGATCCTTTTCATCATTAAGAGGCCTTTCTTGTAACAGCTTTGTCCCACCTTCCTTCAAACCTTCCATGTCTTTCTTCAAATCTTCCATGCCTTTCCTTCAATATGCTTTCATACCATCGATATCAACTTTCATGGCATAGATAGAACTATTTATCTTTTGCTTCTCTAGAATATCATTTACCCTGGTATTCAAATTTTGAAATTCCTCAATGTGCTATGCGATTGAACCCTTTTATTTGAGATTTATCAAATGGCTAAAGAAGGTGTTGCTCTTTGTATCCTCATAATGTGCTATCATTTCCTTTGTGAAAATTGACCACGTGACAAGTGGTTTGCGAGAACACAACCCTTTATACCATAAAAATTGACTCGTTTCTAAATAATTAGATGCAATACGTACCTTTTGTAATAGTGGTACCCCATGTAGATCAAAATATTTCTCCATTTGTAGTATCCAATTTACCGAATCCTTGCCATCAGACTTCCTCATCTCGCTTTTTCTTAATTTTAGGAGCTCAATCTTGAAACGACTATAACTCTATAATTTTGGATCTTTAAGTTCTGAAATTTTGGCCTATAATAGCCCTCTGAGTCCTCTTTCTAACTCCGCAAGTCTTGATCTCAATTGGATTCTTGAAGAAAGATTTATTCTCAATCTCCCGCGATAACCTAATTATAGACAAGCTTAGTAGAGTGAACTTGTACGACTTGCCATGTGTCACTCTTTCAACCTTATGTTCTGCAAATTATATCCAAACAAAATACAGTCCGTCCTCTTTCTGTAACTTCTTACGAAATTTCAATCTGATGATCAGAGAGAAAGTTATGATGATTTTCCCAAGGTCACCCGTTTAGGATGTAATTCGAGAGTTTACAAAACCTAACTTCCTCAGATCATATATCCAAAAATATAGCGAGACAAGATCTAAAATTTGGGTCCAAGGTTCAGACTGATTTCTTCTCAAATGGGTTTTTTTAAACGTCTGAAACTTTGTAGCGAAAACGTTATAGTGCAAGTTCCACGATGACCTTTTTTAGATGAAATTATGGACCTTGCAAAAACCCTAACTTTCTCAGATCATATGTTCGAACATATAGTGATACAAGATGTGAAATTCGGACCCGAGGTTCAGCGAGATTTCGTCTCAAATAGTTTTTATAAGCTTTTGAAATGTCGCAGAAACAAAGTTATTTTGAAAATTTCACGATGAACTTTTTGGAGCAGCGAAACCCTAGAATCCAAAGCTCTGATACCAAATGTTATGAAATCAGCTCACAATAAGATAGAAAAGATAGATCAATGCCTTAGAAATATGCCTCTTCGAGTGGGCAACCTTCTTTACATTACACAAATGAACAATTCTTGGATGATACAAATGACAAGACCTCATTTCTATATATAGGAGTCTAAGGGGTCATAATATAATCAGAGTCGACATAACAATAATAATGTAAGGGCACATTAATAACAATAGTGGGCTTCTATGGGGTATAATAATAACAATATGGGGACTACATGGGCACAAAAATATAATAAGGGGGTTGTACTAATTACAATAAGGGGTTACACTAGTATTATAGGGACCCAACAGAATTCCTTTCCGTCTAGATGAGCATGCCCTCAAGACATACGCCAACAATGTGGTGGCTGAACCTGTGGATATAGATCTACTGAAAAGTATAAGGCTGAGATGGCAAAGGCCAAGAGGATGATCCTAGATGGAATCAAGGATCACGTGGTGTGCCAGGTTGCTAGCAGAGCGACTGCTAAGGAGATGTGGGATTCCTTGGCCACATTATATTAGGGATCTTCCGAGCAGCGGAAGATGTACTTAGAGAAGAAGCTGAGATTTGCTTAGATGAATAAGGGAGAGCGTGTTGATCGATTCCTCACGAAGTTGAAGGAAACCCGTGATGAGTTGTCTGTTGTGGGGCATACACCTCAAGATTCAGAGTAGGTTAGACTGGCCCTCATTTTTGTCTCAAATGAGTGGCAAGCCTTTGTCCAGAGTATCTTGGGCAGAGTAGCATTGCCTAATTGGGATGAGATGTGGGTAGCTGTAAAACAAGAGGATTTGAGCAGAGACCTAGTCAAGGTCAAACTTGACAGAAGTAGCAGCAGCAGTGGGTCGAAGCCCAAGGAGGAGGAGGACAATGCATCCCTTGCACCGAAGGGCAGCGGGGGCAACAGAGACAAAAGAAGGACGTCTCCAAGGTGAAGTGTTTCAGATGTTGCGAGATGGGCCACTATGCATCCCAGTGTCCTTTGAAGAAAAAGGACAAGGATGAGAAACACAATCCTAAGGTTGTAGTTGCGAAGATCGATGAGGTGGAGTTCGCCATGATAGTCGAGATACCTCCAGGAGGGAGGTGGGCTGATTTGGAGTTGTAGTTCGAAAGAGCTATAGATGGGCAGGATCCTTGAGGAATCCACCTCTTGGATCAATACCTTGCTACAGGAGCCCAGTTTTGCAATAGCATGATGGACTAGTGTCGGAAGATGCCAAGGAGTGACGAGGAGACAGTTGTAGTGGCTAGGAGCGCTAGAGACTGAACAACGCAAAGTAGAGTTGGCAGCAGTGCAGATGGCACAGAGCAGAGGTCAGTGACAACGTAGTAGATTCAGAGGGTCAGCACAGAGACTAGTAGCAGTTAGCTCCAACATTCACGTGGTATCATACTGAACACATTAGTTCAGTAATTTTGGATGTTTTTCAGTTGCTTCTCTCAGCAGCTGAGTTGTAGTACGGATGCAGTGTTAGCAGTGGTAGTGCTAGCAGCATAGCAGATGCAGCATTTGAGAGGGAGCTATAGTACAAATGTAGCATTGGTAGTGGAAGTTCCAAAGGCAACAGTACAGTTGCAGCAACAATGCAGTAGTTGGTGGACAACATGTTAGACATCAGCAGCGTAGAGGACGATGCTTCAAAGTCAGAGCAGTATGCAGTAGTAGTATATTGCTAGAGCACATTTCTCGCTAAGAGGGAGTGTTGATTTGGGGTAGCATTGGATGTGATCTTGGTCTCAAATTTTGCAGGGAGCCTTGGGCACATGCACTCCAAAGAACCCAGAAACCGTTTTGGGAAATTCCACCCAGAGATGATGTTATTAAAATAATTAATATTTTTAATGGAGTTTCTAAGTCTAAAGTTAGGAAAATTAAAATATTAATTGGTATTAATTGAATTGTGGATGTAACTTCTAGAAAAAGACGCAGATCAAGTCAAAACGATCCGAGCCTTTGATTAGGAGTTAATCTAGGCTATTGTTTGTCCAACAGGAAGATATAAGAAGGGGCTTTAGTGTCATTTGGAAAACACACTGAGAGATCAAGAGATCGAATTTCTGAAGTGAGAAGTTCTCAGGAGGAAATTCTGATCGAGGAGATTTCTTGTAGTTGAGGGGCAGGGATAACATCTGGAGAGAGAGAGAGAGAGAGATTTTCTCAGCTAGAGAATCATCAGCAGAGAGAGGCAAAGAGTGATCCAACAACTCTCACGAAGAGGCTGATGCAGGGCCACACAAAGGCAGCACAAAAGGTGAGAGAGAGTCTGAGATTTTGCTGGGCAGAGTTAGTTTCGGAAGCCGTGAGCCGGGGTGTGAGACCAGAAGGCTGAGAGCAGAGACTCCGGGCAACAAATCGATTAGTTGGTTGGGTGACATAGTGCTTAGAGAGGTTGACATAGGGATTGCGTGAGGATTGCGCAGAGGCAACGTAGGGCCTGCCAGAGGCACCTCATCTAGTGTCCGGATTAGCCGAGATTTTTCTGAATGAATGTGTGAGGTAATCTCACAAATCTTTATGTTAGTATTTCTTTCTGTAACTAAATAACCTGTGAGGTATTCAGAGATGTATTTAGAATTTGCTACTGGTTAATAGTAATAAACCCTCAGAGTTGCTGCACCGGTTTTCCCACATTGGGTTTTTCTGGGGACATTTTGATTTGTCCAAAAATAACGGTGTCCTATGTGTTTGTATTTCCTTGCTCAGCTTCTATGTTTCAGAATCATATTTAATTTGGTGTAGGCTGCTTAAGTAATTTGCTTCAATATTTCAAGAAGAAATTTGAAATAAGTTTGTAACGTCATTTACAATCTAGGTGAAGTAGATTCAGCTGGTTGCAGTAGGATTCCTGAGATTGTTAGATCTAGGAATTTTCACACTGCCGACATCTCATCCCAGTTTGGCAAAGTCACCTTGCCCAGGATACTCTGGACAAAGAATTGCCACTCCTCTGAGATTGAATTGAGGGCCACCCTAACCATCTCAGATCCTTGAGGTGTCGACCCCACAGCCGCTAACTTGTCTCGGGTCTCCTGAAGCTTTGTGAGGAATGAATCAATGCGTTCCCCCTTCTGCATCTGTGTAGATCTCATCTTCTGCTCCAAGTACATCTTTCGCTGCTCAAAAAATCCTTGAGACAATGTCGACAATGCATCCCACATCTCTTTGGCAATATTTTTGCTAGCTATGTGATAGACTATGTGATCCTTCACTCCGTCGAGGAACATTCTTTTTGTCTTCACCATTTCTCCCTTGTAATTCTTGAGTTGATCTGGATCTGTGGGCTCAGCTACCACGCTGTCGACGTAGACTTTGAGTAAATGCTCATCCAAAAGGCACAACATCCTTGCCTTCCAGATTACATAGTTGGATGCCGCATCCAACCTGTACCGATATATCAGTCCACTAGCTTCCATCTCTGCCAAATAGAAAGTCGAATCACCTCCTCTCTCCTCTACGCTCCTGCTGGGCTAGCCGATGCACTTCCTGCTGGAGTCAATAGATCTGCTGCCCCTTGTTGCTACTTAGCTGATGAGAATTCAAACTTCTTGGCTGGAAGTCCTCTGAGGAAGAATTCCCTCAACCGTGTCTACGTCTTTCTGCCTAGTAACTGCTTGCAGAAAATTGCATCCCACCAGAAAATCCTCTTTGTTGAAGCTTCTGCTGCGCTACTCCCTCTGTCGCTGACAAATCTCGATCTGACAATCTTACTTCTCTATCGACTCACTTAGAGAGAGATTTACCGCGAAAATCTTTCCCTCCTAGCCTGACTGCGCAAACCCTTTAGGGATTTGAATTGCTACCTCTACAGGAATTTCAAACTCCCTTCCTCCTTCAGCGCTGGGTTTTTCGGCGCTATTCTTCTTGCTTCACCTGCAACTCTGATACCATGTGAAAATTCCTAAACCCAGAATCCATACTGTAGCAAACTGATGTTACTTCTCCTACTTGTTAATCCATACAAGTTATCACTGTGTTCTACGATAAATATCGAAGTAAATACAACTGCAACATTCATTATTTAAAATAATATGTCGAAACAAGAAACTGAACAAGAAAAGATACAACACAATGACACTATTATTTTTGGATGAAAGTCCCCGGAAAAACCCAATGTTGGAAAACCGGTGCAACAACTCTAACAGTTTTATTTTTATGTAGTAGTAATTTCTGAATACAACTTCTGGATGCCTTCCCGACAATCTAGTTACAGAGAATATCACTAATAGAGAGATCTGTGAGATTACCTCACACTATCACTGGAAACCCTGGCTGATCCAGCCCTTGAATGACTGCCCCTAGCTCCCTTTGTGCAACCTCTGCGCAGTGTCTGCGTCAACCCAACGTCAAACCCTTTGGGGACAACGTCACTCCTCCAGCTGATTGATTTTCTACCCCAGAAATTCGATTTTCTGGCCTCTCGGTCTCAAATCCTGACTCCCAGCTTCTGAAATTGTTAAAATTGGCAACTAGGGCCAAACTCCATATGGGTCATCTTATTTATGACAACTGATATTTTTCTTGGATTCCTCTCTTCGATAGGTGTAGGATTGATCTAAAGATCTTCTGATTTCAACATGTACAAATGAAGTTATGAATTTATTTTGATTATGGACAAATTGTCAAGGTCAGCCAGCAAACTTATGTAGGCTTAGAAGCCCAACAGTGACGTCTATTCATCCTCAATGTTTGCTATAAATACATGATGCCTTAGCCTCATTTGGACACACTTATCTTCACACTTCTCTCTCTCTCCTCATTGATTAGGTTTAGATTTATGGGCCTCTCTCTCTCTCCACACAATTGAAATTTCAGGAGATTGAAATTTGAAGAGACCAAAATTTCAGGGGGCTAAATTTCTAGATAGTTTGACAAAGTGTTGACTAGCACACGTTGACCTCCTTTGACTGCGTTTTTGTGAGGGCTATCTCAATTTGGGCAGGCCGCATTTGTGGGCACAGAAATTGAGGCTAAACATTGACTGTTGACCGGTATTGACTGCAGCTAGGGCTGACCGTAGGTGGGCTGTTTGACCATACTTTGACTGGGCTAAATTTGATTGTTTTGAGGGTGGTTTTATCTTGTTGTTTGGAGGCTAAAGTTGACTGAAGTTGACTGATTTGTTGAGAGTCAAATCTGCCTTGTTGACTAGCGTTGACTTTTCTGGTTAGGGCTCTTTTGCTGCTGTTATAAATTATTAGATTTGTAAATTGTACTATCTCTCTCTGCTGTACTATTGAAGACTAAAAGAAGATTTGATCAAGGGTTTCCCCACATTAAGGTTTGTCCCTGGCTGGTGCCACATCTTGTGTCCTCTTGTCTTGGCTTGTCTTCTACTCTTTATGTTTATGTTCTATTTGCATTTTACTATCATGTTGATGTGATTGCTAATCTGAATATTGATACTAGGCTAATAAAAAAATTGAAGTAAAATTGCTCTAAAGCATAGAACATACAATTGTTGCCTAAAGTTAACATGGTAGCGGAGTTGAGGTGAAGACAAAGCCCAAGCAAGAGTGAAAGAGCAACCACCAAAGACAGTTGAGCAAAAATGGGTTACTCATCCTACTTTTCGGTTGAAGAGAAGCTCCATGATAAATCTGACTATCATGGATGGAAGATGTCTCTTGATTTGACTTTGGAAGAAAAAGAAGTGATGGACTATGTGCGGGGTAAAATCCTTGAATCGCCTTCAAATGCACAGGTTGCTGCGAAGACCAAGTACAATAGGGATGAAGTCAAAGCAAAGAAGATTATTAGGGATTCCATTGACAAGCATCTGGTGGCCTACATCTCCGAATTGAAGACCTCTAAGGAGATCTACGACAGGTTGGTCGGCATGTTCAAGGTTAGTAATGCTAATCAAATTCTATTTCTCGAGAATAAGTTGAAGGATATTAAGAAAGGCAAGGACGAGGATATTCAATCCTATTTTTTGAGGATTACTGAGATCAAGAATGATCTACTCTAGATTGGAGAAGTCATTCCTGACAGGGAACTTACTCTCACCACCCTTGGCGGACTCCCACCTGAGTGGTATGGATTTAGAACCACCGTCCTCAATAATGATTGAATTCCAAGATTTGAAGAATTGATGTCGAGATGCATTCAAGAAGAAACAAGAATGGAGCAACAAATACCTTCTAATAGAAGCAACCCCACTGCATTCTCCGCTCATGCCAAAAGAAGAAATAATGTAGGGTCTAAAGGTCATTTCCATGGAAAGCCTGGATCTAAGGGAGGAAGGAAGGCAGGTGCTTTGTTTGCAATAAGTTTGGCCACTATGCAAGGGAGTATCCAAATAGAAGGGACACATAGCATGATGATGATCACAGTCATTCCAGGGGCAACTTCAACAACAAGGATCAAAGGAATGGCAGGTCTAATGGCAAAGGAAAAAGGAATGTGGGACATCAAGCAAATGGTCGACCCTCCAAGAAATCAAGGAACTCTAGGTATGAAGAATCAAATGTTGTTAACAATAAGCAAAAAGAGTACTATCTTATATCGGCCCTCTCCATTGCCTCTCCTTTGGACACTTGGGGAAATTGGCTGATTGATGTTGGTGCCTCAAGGCACTTCACTGGATATAAGGAAGCCCTCTCTAATCTGATAGAAAAGGAGGAAAACTTGGAGATCATCCTTGGAGACGGTGCCACCTATCCCGTGAAGGGAGTAGGGAATGTTACCCTTCAATTGAATCAAGGTAACACTATTCATTTGCAAGAAGTACTATATGTACCTGATCTCAAGAAGAACTTGGTGTTCATTTCAGCCATGGAGGACAGAGGATTCAAGGTGGAATTCATTGATGGAAAGGTACGTGTTTGGAAAAGAAATTTTAAAGATGCTTTTACTCTTGGGTTCAGGGTTGACACTTTGTATCAAGTTGGAGGAAGTCCATTGGGAGCGATGTCTTGCGACACATCTCTACAATCTGAACTATGGCATCGGAGGTTTGCCCATCTTCATTATAAGGCCATACCCGATGTGAGACAGATGGTGACAAGTATGCCCAAGTTCAAAGTAGAGCATGAAGGTGTATGTTTGGGATGTGCCGAAGGAAAACTTACAAGGGGACCATTCCCTTCAAGTAATAGCAAGACCACAGATATATTGCAATTAATCCACTCCAACATATTTAGTATGATGCCCATAAACTCTTTGCGAGGATACTTATATTATCTCACCTTTACGGATGATTATTCTTGCAAGACCTCGATCTACTTCTTGAAGAAGGATGAAGTGTTCACCTGGTTCCGACACGTCAAAAATTTCATCGAAAACCAATCTGAGAAGAAAATCAAGATATTGACCACTGATAATGGGACCGAGTACGAATCCAATGAATTCCAAGATTATTGCACAGAAACTGGCATTAAGGAGACTACAACGCCATACACTCCTGAGCAGAATGGTGTGGCTGAAAGGAAGAATCGCTCTATTGTAGTAGTTCATACCATGCTTCATGATCAAGGCCTTTCGAAGTCCCTATGGGCTGAAGCTGCAAATACCACCGTGTATGTTCAAAGCCGATGCCCTCATCAAGCATTGGACTCTAAGATTCCCGAAGAAATGTTCACTGGTAAGAAACCTGATGTCTCATTTTAGAATTTTTGAAAGTCCCATATACTTTCATGTGCCAAAAGAGAAAGGAAGCAAATTGGGTGCATCTAGGAAGAAAGGAATCTTTGTGGGCTATAGTGAAAGTTCTAAGGGATATAGAATTTATGTGGTTGGTCAAAAGGAAGCATGATGTCACCTTCGATGAAGATACGACCCTCAGGAAGATCAACAACCTTCTTATCCTAAGGAAGGACAAAGACGCTGACATCGGAAATCAAGGTGCAAAAGAAGATGAAACGATGCCTGATGTTGATGAACCTATGGTTCCTATTGAACCTCCTCCTCATGAGCCCTGTTCCTCCAAAAGGAGACCCTCATGGCTTAGGGAGACTCTTAAAGATGCTTAAGAGACACATTGCACCAAGAGGGACTTTCCGTGAAAGCAAGAAGCCAAACAGGTATCAAGGATATTTGACCACCATGAGCATTATCATTCAAAATGAGCGTTAATCATTCGAGGAAGCCGTGAAACATCAAGTATGGAAGGATGCTATGAATGAAGAATACGAGTCAGATATGAAGAATGATGTCTTGGATGTGGTCCCTAGACTCTAGGACAAATCGGTTGTCACCTCTAAGTGGCTTTACAAAATCAATCATGGAGCTCATGGAAGTGCAAACCCTCATTCAAAAATGTAAGAGGGAGTTGGCTTTTGAATTTGAGATGAAGGACCTAGGACCGATGTATTATTTCCTAGGGTTGGAGGTCTAGCAAAAGGCAAGTGAAATTTTCCTCTTTCAAGGAAAATATGTTGTGAAGATATTGGAAAGATTTGGGATGGTGGTCTGCAAGCCTATGACTACTCTGATGGAACTTAATTTTAAGAAGTTATGTGGTAGTGCTGCTGGACCTGAATTGGGAAATGCTTATGAGTATTGTCAACTCGTAGGAACAATGATGTTCTTGGGGAACTCCCATCTGGACATATGTTTTGCAGTTAACACATTGAGCCAATATATGGCTGAGCCTCATCATATACATTGGATTGGTGCCAAGAATCTTCTGAGATATCTTCAGGGCATAACCACTCATGGACTAAGATACATTGTTGGAGATGTGAGGCTACATGGTTATTCTGATGTTGATTGGGCTGGCAGTGTTGTGGATCGCAAGAGCACTTTTGATGTTATTTTTCTTTGGGTTCTGCTTCGATATCTTGGATGATCTGGAAGCAGAAATCAGTTGCCTTGAGCACCGCTGAGGCTAAATACATAACTACTAGTATGGACTCTTGTGAAGCTATCTGGTTGAGGAAGCTCTTCAGTGAGTTGTTTGGACATGTGTTGGATACCACCGTGATCCTCTGTGACAACCAGAGTGGGATTTGAATATCAGAGAATCCCGTGTTTCACGATCGCTCCAAGCATATAGATATCAGGTACCACTTTATCCGGGATATAGTACAATGAGGAGCAATAAAGCTTCATCATATTGGGACTGATGAGCAGGTCGTCGATATTCTAACAAAGCCCCTGGGGAAATTCAAGTTCTTGGCCTTCCGAGAATGACTTGGAGTCGTGGAGAGACCCTCTTATGAGGGTCTTGTATGAGATGGACATTGAGCTCTGGGAGATCCGGGGGGGTTGGGGTACTTCTTGGAGCGATGAGCAACCATAGGGTGAGTGGTTCAGCATTCCCCTAGTGGTTTGCTGTGTACAGGGTGAGTGGTTCAACCTTCCCCTACGATACCCCTTGGCGACATGTAGGCAGGATGAGTGGTTCATCCTTCTCCTGCTGAGACATCCTACCCATGCAATCTGGGACTCATGGGAATTACCTCTTGTTAAGTTATGGTATGTTCTATGCTTGTAACAGTTTACTTCTTTTTCTTATTATATTCCACAGATTAGCAATCACTTATATATAAAGTAAAGTGCAGATAGAACATTAAACGATCGACAGAAAACAAGCCAAGACAAGAGACACAAGATGTGGCGGCTA
>APFE030922069.1:306132-332425 GCA_000404065.3 Pinus taeda
CTGTCACCATTTGTCTTACACCGAGTATAGCTTTATAATGAAGGGGGGTAAACCTCTAATGCCAAAGTTCAGACTGAAGAGATGTGTCATAAGACATGACACCTAGCAGACTTCCATTGACCAGATATAATGAATCAACACTAAACCCAAGAGTAAAGGCATCTTTAACATTATTTTTCCATATACATACCTTGCCATTGCTGAAGGTTACCTTGTAGCCTTTGTCTTCCATTGTCGAGATGGATACTAGGTTCTTTTTGAGGTCAGGTACATTCAGACTTTTTAGCCTTCTTGAATGGTTGTCCTCTTCCTCGATCCCCATCTCTCCTTGATCTTCAAGGGTTAGATTGATAGACATCTTCCATCTGTGATAGTCAGCTTCTCATAGAGCTTGTCTTCAGTAGGAAAGAGTGTTGAGGACCCCATAGTTCTTTTAGGATAGCCTTACCAATCTTCTCTTTGATGATTGCTCGTGCTCTTGCTCGGGCTTTGTCTTCACCTGAGCTCTGATACCATGTTAAGTTATGGTATGTTCTATGCTTGTAACAGTTTACTTCTTTTTTTTATTATATTCCACCGATTAGAAATCACATGTACATAAAGTAAAGTGCAGATAGAACATTAAACGATCGACAGAAAACAAGCCAAGACAAGAGACACAAGATGTGGCGGCTAGCCAGGGACAAACCCCACAAAGTGTGGGGAAACCCTTTGATAAAATCTTCTTTTATATTCAATAATTCAGTAGAGAGAAATAGTACAATGAATCTAATTCATATCAGTAGCAAACCCTAGATTAGCAGCATTAGCATTAGCGGCTTCATTATCAAACTAGGGCAGACGATATCTCACAAACAGACCGTCGGATTGACTTCATTCCACCACCAAAAGTTTTGGCTTTCAGAGGAGGTTTAGATGAACCTACAACACAATTCCAAAGAGGAGATCTTCTAGGCCTCGCAAGTCAATATTTACTTCTGCAGCTGCAGCTTCAGTTTCAACAATTTATGGCTTCAAACTAGGGCAGTCGATATCTTGCAAACCATTCATCAGATTGACTTCATTCCACCACCAAAAGTTGCGGCTTTCAGAGGAGGTTTAGATGAACCTATAGAGAAGTTCCAAAGAGGAGATCTTCTAGGCCTCACAAGTCAATCTTTACTTCTCCAGTTACAACTTCAGTTTCAGCAGTTTTCGGTTTCACATGTGAGAGAGAGAGAGACCCATTTCAGCACAGTAGAGAAGAGACTCATATCTGCGCAGTAGAGAGAGAGATATGTGATGAGATGAGTGATTCCAAATGAGGAAAATTCCTCTTATAATTATACACAACGTTGGTGGGTGAATAGATGCGACTGTTGGGCTTCTGAGCCTACATGAGTTGTAGGTCGGCTTGATAATAATTCCATAATCAAAATAAATTCATATCTCCATGAATACTTATCGGAATCAGATGATCTTTATATCAATCCTACACCTCTCAACGAGAGGAATTTAATAAAAATATTATCAGCCATGAATAAGATGACCCACATGAAGTTTTGCCCTGGTTGCCAATTTTAACACCTCTCATCTGGCCAATGAGTAGGGAAATGAGGATAGGGACCATAGTACTACCGTACTCCCTATGCTAGGATTACTGATATTGATCTGGGATCAATAGGAACTGACTCCGGGTCAGTAAGAGTGGTATGAGACACTCTTTTGATTGGCACTGACTTCGGGTTAGTAAGAGTGGTATGAGACACTCTCCTTTGATTGGAACTGACTTTGGGTTAGTAATAGTGGTATGAGACACTCTCTTTTTTTTTGGGATTGACTTTGGGTTAGTAGAGAATGGTATGATACATTTTCGATGAATTCTTCTTCTTCTTCATAGTTCAATAGAGCAAGGCAGAGCAATGCATTTATGTTAAAGATAGTATAGATTAACAGATGGAGTTCTCCCTGGTTGAGAGGGAGTGTTAAAATTGGCAACTAGGGCCAAACTCCACATGATTCATCTTATTTATGACTTCTGATATTTTTCTTGGATTCTTCTCTCCAAGAGGTGTAGGATTGATCTAAAGAGCATCTGATTTCGACATGTACAAATGAAATTATGAATTTATTTTGATTATGGACAAATTGTCAAGGTCGTCCAACAAACTCATGTAAGCTCAACATCCCAACAATCACGTCTGTTCATCCTCTATGTTTGTTATAAATATATGATGCTTTAGCCTCATTTGGAAACACTCATTTTCACACTTCTCTCTCTCCCCCCTCATTGATTGGGTTCGGATTTTTGGGCCTCTCTCTCCACATGGTTGAAATTTCAAAGGGCTGAAATTTCAGGAGACCGAATTTCTGGACAGTTTGACCAAGCGTTGACCAGCATGCATTGACCTCCTTTAATTGCGTTTTTGTGAAGGCTATCTCTATTTGGGCAGGCCGCATTTTTGGGCACAAAAATCGAGGCTAAACATTGACTTTTGACTAGTGTTGACTGCAGCTAGGGCTGACCGTAGGTGGACTGTTTGACCAAACTTTGACTGGGCTGAATTTCACTGTTTTGAAGGCTGTTTTATCTTGCTGTTTGGAGGCCGAAGTTGACTGAAGTTGATCAATTCGCTGAGGGTCAAATTTGCCCTGTTGACCAACGTTGACTTTTTTGGTTAGGGCTCTTTTTCCACTGTTACAAATTATTAGATTTCTAAATTGTACTATCTCTCTCTAATGTATTATTGAAGACTAAAAGAAGATTTCATCAATGGTTTCCCCACATTGGGGTTTGTCCCTGGCTGGTGCCACATCTTGTGTCCTCTTGTCTTGGCTTGTTTTCTACTGTTTATGTTTAGTTTCTATCTGCATTTTACTATCATGTTGATGTGATTGCTAATCTGAATATTGATACTAGGCTAATAAAGAAAATGAAGTAAAATTGCTCTAAAGCATAGAACATACCATTGTTGCCTAAAATGAACAGAAATCGAACCCTCCAGCAAATTTTCGGACTTCCTCTCGGCTTTTGTATTGCTTCTACGTCAGCCTACGCTGCCTCTGCGTGGGCTTGCTTAGCTCTGCATCAACCCTTATGGCTTTGCACTGCCATTGCTGGATCTCCCTCTCCCTTCTCTGCTGAGTATTCTCTGACTAGGAAAGATTTCCCTTCAGATACTATCCCTACCCCTCATTGCAAAAGCTCACTTCGAATTTCTCACTGGCAGCTGCTCTGCTTCAAAAATTTGATCTTCTGAACTCTCTCTATGTATTCTCCAAGTGCCCATCAAGCCATCTCTTATAATCTTCTCGTTGATCAATCAACGACCCATATTAGATTCTAATAATCATATTGACTTGATCTCTGCCTTCTAGTAGTTACACCTACAGTTTAGATTAATACCCATTAATTATTTTAATTTCCTAAGTTTAGACCTAGGGTTCCATTAAAAATAATTAATTATTTTAATAAAACTGTCTCTGAGTGGAATTTCCCAAAACGATTTCTGGGTATTGGAGAATGCATGTGTCTAAGAAACTTTGACTAGGCAGCAACTTCCCGCAACAGACAGTTTCTAGCAATAGCGAAATTTAGGAGACTTTGATCTCCCAATCCAAACCACAAAACAGAGGGAGGGGCACCAAAATTTCGGTTTTTCTTTTCTCCTTAGACTTCCCCAAACTCGCATTCACTTCAGCTTCCTAGCAACAAACTTCTCTCCTTTTCCCAGCTACAAGAGAATTTCGCACTTTTCCCAGCTATAAGAGATATCGAATTTGTGTGTGAGAATGATGCTCCAAATGAATTTGATGAGCTTGTATTTATAGGCTCCATGTGAGGTCGAATAGGGTCCTTATGCCGATTTGATCTTCTTTTAGGCCGGCATGGTGTGGAGGACACATAAATCATATTTGACTTAATACCTAACCTTTTTACCTAATTCAAAAGCCCAAGAAGGTCTCTTTAAAAGTACACTAACTCAATTGACTCAAAATAAATCCTAGAAGTCCTCAATGGGGACTTTGACCTAAAACAAGGTGACCCAAGCATGAAACCAAGGCTTTAATAAGTCACAGTAATAATAATAATAACTATTTTCTTTATTCTTTTGACAAGTACATTACATGATGACTCAAGTACATTAATGAAGACCGAACATAGTTACATTTTCCAACACTCCAATCATTGTCCAACCAGGTATAAGCTCCAGAAGCCCTTTGCATACTATCAATAATTAGAGAATCATGATAATGTAGGATTCTGTCCAACTCTCCATGAAGTTTCCCTACCAGGTACTCTACCTCATGCACACCAAGAGTAAACTCCTGAAGATACAGTCCAATCCCTGTGGGGACGAAGTCTCTCCCACATGAGCTCCTCCTGATATCCTCCTGCTCACCAACCTGCCATGCTGATGAAGTCCCCTATGCCATCATCGAGTCACTGAAGCCCAATGGAAAATCTCAATGATCTCCCCCTTTAGTAGCCAACTCATCCTTTAAGGTCACTAAGTTGTCTAGTACTGCGATGCCCGGGTCCCATGCTCATCTCAGGAAAGTGACATCATGCTATTGCTGTGCCACTCTAACTCAAATAGGTTTCCCATAGTGTGGACACTGCAGCCTCCTCCCCTGAAACCTGGAGGCGAAATATCGATGAAAGCCAAGCTCATCTTGCTTAGGTGTCTCTATGATGTCAATATTTACCCACCCATCACTAGTCTCGATCCTGAGTTGCAACTGAAGAAGCCTACCTCGCCAAACAATCGAGCCCTCAGTGATCCCCCATGTGTCAACCCCAAAGTGAGCTAGATCACCCTATGCTATGGTCCTTCTCCTCACAAGATGGAGTGGCCTGTCAACCAACAGAATCCCTGGAGCCCCTAGCCAGACTTGCTGCGACATAGCTCTAACAACTATTGGAATTTGTCTGTGCCTCGTCCCTAGTCCTTGCATGTAACCAACATATAGGCCCCATATATCATGAACTAATTTAATGCATGCTAAACTGCCCTGTGCCTGCCACTACATAGTACCGATGATTGTTGGAAGCCACATGTGCCAAATAACTACCTTCCGAAGGCAACCAATAGATAGGTATCTGATACTCACAATTGACTTATTGTATGCATACTTGTCCTGCTTCTGCCAACCATCACCACTGAGTCTGCCATCCGCCCTCTCGATAATATGCCAATACGATGTCTGGAGGCCAGACACATATTGGAAAGTTGCCTCATCCATACACGGTATCCTCTGCTCATAAATGGTCCTGACATGCCCTGTGGAAAGAGTGACACATGTCTCCCTTGTGACCAGCTCCCTAGGCGTAGGCTCACTAATGAATGATATGCCACCCTTGCAGATGATCAGGACAGATTGGATGGAGCATCCAATTTTGTCATCTAGAAGGCCAGGATCTTGGCAGTCCTAGACAAAAATGGCATCAAGGACTATGCCTTGAAGGTAGTTGTTGTTCCAGTTTACGCTGATCCGCTAAAGAAGTACGAGGAGGCCCAGGCGAATGCTAAGTGCATGATCCTAGACGGGGTCAAAGATCATGTAGTACCACATATTGCTGAGAAGGAAACAACAAGGGATATGTGGAAAGAGTGACACATGTCTCCCTTGTGACCAGCTCCCTAAGCGTAGGGCCGTAGGCTCACTAATGAATGATATGCCACCCTTGCAGATGATCAGGACAGATTGGATGGAGCATCCAATTTTGTCATCTAGAAGGCCAGGATCTTGGCAGTCCTAGACAAAAATGGCATCAAGGACTATGCCTTGAAGGTAGTTGTTGTTCCAGTTGACGCTGATCCGCTAAAGAAGTACGAGGAGGCCCAGGCGAATGATAAGTGCATGATCCTAGACGGGGTCAAAGATCATGTAGTATCACATATTGCTGAGAAGGAAACAACAAGGGATATGTGGGAGGCGCTGACCACCTTGTACCAGGGCTCTTTCGTCCAACATAGGATGCTATTAGAAAATCAGCTAAGACAGTGCCAGATGCAGAAGGGAGAGGAGATCGATCCCTTCCTTCTCAAGTTGCAAGGGATTTGCGACCAGTTGACTTCTGTGGGGTCTACACCAGATCCTGAGTTCATGGTTAGGACTGCCCTAAATGCTCATTGAGGACTGGGAGACTTTTGTCCAAAGTATCTTGGGCAGAGTGACTCTCCCCAGTTGGGAGGAGATGTGGGCAGCTCATCGACAAGAAGAGATCAAGAGGTTGACCAGGACAAGGAGTAGAGGGAAGGGAGCCCGGGTCAAGAAGGAGGAGGAGGATGCAACTCTCGCATCATCGGGACAACAAGGACAACATAAGAGAAGGAAGGACATAACCAAGATCAGATGCTTCAATTGTGGGGAACTGGGACATTATGCCACTTAGTGCCCCCGGAAGAAGGGCAAGGGGGAGGTTTCTGACTGAAAGGCTGCTCCAACAAACGCTGACAAGGAAAGCAAGGATGACGATTGTGCCATGAGTGCTCATGTGCCTCTGGAGAATAGGTGGGGCAACATGGAGTTGTAATCGAGAGGACTACATGAAGGGCAGGATCTTTGAGGTGCCCAAACTCTTGGATCACATTATTGATTTGTGGTAGCATTGGATGTGCTCTAGCCATGAAAATTGGTGGAGAGGCTAAAGCACATAAGATCTCCAAGACCTAGAAATGGTTTGGGAAATCCCACTGGGTTGGAGAGATATTAAAATAATTAATATTTTTAATGATTAAAATATTAATGGGTATTAATATAAAACTGGTTGAGAATGTTCTAAATGACATGGATCAAGCCAAATCTAATCTTAGTTGTTGATTAGGGACTTAATCTCGGTCGTTGAAGACTCAACAGGGAAAGTATAAGAGGAAGCTTGAGGGTCAGTTGGAGATACACAAAGTTGATCAGTCAGTTCGTTTTTTTGGAGCAGGGTTTTGCTGGGAGAATCGAACTAGTGATCTGTTGCAGCGAGGGTCAGTGTGACACAAGGTCGAGAATACATAGCAGAGAGGTAGAGATAGTGCCAGAGAGGCAGTGTAGAGCCTGAAGAGGCTGACGCAGAGGTTGAAGAGGCCAGCGTGGGTGACACAGAGGGTTTGAGAGCTAGCGCAGAGGCTAGCAGAGCTGACGCAAAGCCAAGAGGCAGTGCCAGAAGAATTTTTCTGGGGCAGACTGAGTGTTGGTGAGCCAGGCAGGGTGACGTAGTCCCTACAGAGTGACGCAGAGTAGTGGAAGCTATAATTGTTGTTGTGGGCTCGTTATTCTATGATTGATCAATCGGAATATATGTCTCCGAGGAGAGGTACTACTGCCGAGGGAATTCTCTGTTGGGTGAGCCATTTCTGGCACCCTAGTTGTATTCAAAAACTGCATAATAATAAAACCCTCATAGCTGCTGCATCTGTTTTCCTGCATTGGGTTTTTCCGGGGACGATTGTCCAAAAATAATAGTGCCATTTTTGTGTTTGTCTCAATTATTTCAGTTGCTGATCTGTATATGATTTAAGGCTACTTTTGTGTCTATTTTCAGTATTTATATTTATAAATAACTTGTTAATGAAAAGAACAAGTAGGAGAAAATAAAGCAAATAATGCAGTAGGCATTTCTAATGTGTCAGACTTAGAAATTTCAACATGGTATCAGAGGATTGCAGATCACAGGAGGACTACAGGCACCATCAGTAATTTGAAGAAGTTGCAGCAGTAGCAGATGTCCCTAGAGACAATGTTGTTCCAGAGCAGAACCAATAGAGAAGAAGTGACGTAGAGGGCCTGTGTCATCATTTCGAGCCACAAGGAGGGCCAGCGCAGAGGCAGAGAGGGGAAGATCAGACCTACGCAATGCCCGGTCATCTTTCTTAGCTAAGAAGGATTGACGTTGTTGCCAGAAGGAGCAGATTTTGTCATTGTTGGGATTGCGCAGAGCCTAAAAGGCTTAGTTTCTTTAGTTGTTGAGGCTTGGGGAGCTGTGTGCAGATTGTAATTGAGAAGCTGGTGGGGTGTTGTTTCTGTCGATGTAGAACAGTACCTAAGGAGACAAAACCGAGATAGAGGGAGTCGCTACCTTGACGGATTTCTAACCAAGAAATCCAGATCCGAGTTGCAGTTGCAAAGAGGATTGGAGAGGAGTAGTTCGACATTTGGCAAGAGGATTTCCAGCAGGGAAATCAGGACTTAGAGGGAGATTTCTAGGAGGGAAGTCGAAACTCAAAGGGAGTACAGAAGAGGAGTTGAAATGGCAATGAACGGACTGAGGGATCAGGACAGGTTGGACGGGGCTTTCAACTTTGTCATCTGGAAGGCCAGGATCCTGGCAGTCCTGGATCGACATTACATCAAGAACTTTTCCTTGAGAACCGTGCCTATCCTAGTCGACCTAGCTAAAAATGAGAAGTATGAGGATGCAATGTTGAGGGCGAAGTGCATGATCCTTGACGGGGTCAAAGATCATGTCATACCACATATTGCTGAAAAGAACACAACAAAGGAAATGTGGGATACTTTAACGACCTTGTATCAGGGCACTTCCGTGTAGCGGAAGATACTATTGGAGAATTAGTTGCGGTTGTATCAGATGCAAAAGGGAGAGCAAATAGATCCGCTCCTCCTCAAATTGAAGGAGATTCATGACCAACTTACTTCCATAGGGTCTACAACGGATCCAGAGTTCATGGTGAGGACCACCCTGAATGCAGTCTCCGAGGAGTGGGAGACATTTGTCCAAGGCATTTTGGGCAGAGCTACTCTTCCAGAATGGGAGGAGATGTGGACAGCTCTTCTCTAAGAAGAGATCAGGGGGTTGACCAAGGTAGGGGGTAGTGGCAAGGGAAGTTGAATCAAGAAAGAGGAGGAGGAGGATGCAGCTCTAGCATCTACGGGACAGCAAGGGAAGAGGAAGAAGGACATCTCCAAAGTGAAGTGCTTCCATTATGGGAAGCTGGGACATTATCCATCCCAGTGTCCAAGGAAGAAAAACAAGGGAGAGGCTTCCGACTCCAAGGCAACTCCAACTAAGGAGGAGAAAGAAGTCGAGACTGATGACGACTGTGCCATGAGTGCTCATGCACCTCTAGAGAAGAGGTGGGGAGACATTGAGTTGTAGTTAGGACGACTACAAACTAGGGGCACCTTGAGGTGCCTAAACTCTTGGATCATATCCGGCTACGGGAGCCCTTAATGACTGTAGCAGAATGACAGATGTCGAGTGGAGCAAAAGTGTAGTGGACTAGCAAGGTAGTGCTTGGGTGCAGAAATATGAGGTAGCACAGTGGAGGTTGTAGCAGTGAGAGAGGCACAAAGGTGTATGCAACAGTGCAATAGTAGCAGAGGGAGCACAGGATAGTAACAAAGGCAACTTCAGTTTCTCGAGGCTTCTAGACTGACTGGGATTTTAGTATTTGGGAGAAGTCAATTACCTACTTCTCAGTAACTGAGTTGCAGTGCAACAGTTAGCAGTGGCAGTGCTAGGGGCAGCATATTGAGAGGGAGCTACAGTACAGATGTAGCAGTGGCATTGGCAGTGTCATGGGCAGCAGTGCAGATGATGTGAGGCAGCAGGCCAAGCATCAACATAGGTACCGGTGCAGAGGACCAGTGTGATGTTTCCATGGTGAAACATTACTAGAGCACATTCCTTGCTAAGAGGGAGTGTTGATTTGTGGTAGCATCGGATGTGCTCTAGCCATGAAAATTGGTGGAGAGGCTAAGGAAGATAAGATATCCAAGACCCAGAAATGGTTTGGGGAAATTCTACCCGGTTTGAGAGATATTAAAATAATTAATATTTTTAATGGGGTTCCTAAGTCTAAACTTAGGAAAATTAAAATATTAATGGGTATTAATATAAAACTGGGTGAGAATGTCCTAAATGACATGGATCAAGCCAAATCTAATCTTAGCTGTTGATTAGGGACTTAATCTCAGCCGTTGAAGACTCAACATGAATCATATAAGAGGAGGTTTGAGGGTCAGTTGGAGATACACGAAATTGATTAGTGAGTTCGATTTTCTGGAGCGAGGTTTTGCTGAGAGAATCGAACTAGTGATCTGTTGTAGCAAGGGGCAGTTCGGCACGAGGCTGAGAATACATAGCAAAGAGGCAAAGATAGTGTTAGAGAGGCAGCGCAGAGCTTGGAGAGGTTGACGCAGAGGCAACTGGGTGCTATGTAGAGGCAGCTGGGAGCTACGCAGAGGCTGAAGAGGCTAGCGTGGGTGACGCAGAGGCTTCAGTAGCTATGTAGAGGATAGCAGAGCTAACGCAGGGCCAAGAGGCAGCGTCGGAAGAATTTTCGTGGGGCAGACTGGATGTTGGTGAGCCGGGAAGGGTGACACAGTCTCTACAAAGTGACGCAGAGCAATGGACGCTGCAATTGTTGCTGTGGGATCGTTTATTCGTTGATTGATCAGCCGAAATATTTGTCTCCGAGGAGAGGTACTACTACCGAGTGCATTCTCTATTGGGTGAGCCATTTCTGTCACCTTAGTTGTATTCAAAAAATGCATAATAATAAAACCCTCATATTTGTTGCACCTCTTTTCCCGCATTGGGTTTTTCCGGGGACGATTGTCCAAAAATAACTGCCCCTTGTGTGTTTGTCTCAGTTATTTCAGTTGTTGATCTATATATGAGTTAAGGCTACATTTGTGTTTATTTTTAGAATTTATATTTACAAATAACTTGTTAATGAAAAGAACATGTAGGAGAAAATAAACCAGATAATGCAGTAGGGATTTCTAACGTGTCAGACTTAGAAATTTCAACACACATACGACTACGGGAGTCCTTAACGACAATAGCAAAATGATGGGTGTCGGTTGGAACGAGGTGTGATGGAGCGATAGTGGCATAAGCTAGAGTGCGAAAGTTTGAAGTAGCGCAGTGGATGTTGTAGCAGTGTGAGAGGCACAAAGTAGTTTGTAGTAGCGCAGTAGCAGCAGTGGGTCAGCACAGATTAGCGCCAGAGTATCTTCAGCATAACGAGGAATCCATATTGACCAGGATGTCAGTTTTTGGGTGAGGTTCAATTGCTTACTTCTCAGCAACTGAGTTGCAGTGCAGCGGTTAGCCGTGGCAGTGCTATGGGCAACATGAGGCAACATTTTGAGAGGCAGATGTAGTACAGATGTAGCAGTGGCAATGGTAGAGTCATGGGTAGCAGTATAGGAAGTAGCAGTGCAGTGGATGAAGGGTATCAGGCCAAGCATCAACAGCACAGAGGACCAATGCAGTGATCAATCTAATGCTTCTATGGGGAAGTCTTGCTAGAGCACATTCCTAGCTAAGAGGGAGTGTTGATTTTGGGTAGCATCGGATGTGCTCTAGCTTCGAAATCTTGTGGAGGGGCTAGAACACATGAGATCTCCAGAACCCAGAAATAGTTTGAAGAAATTCCACCCGGATGAGGAGTTATTAAAATAATTAATATTTTTAATGGGTTCCTAAGTCTAAACTTAGGAAAATAAAAATATTAGT
This sequence comes from Pinus taeda, assembly GCA_000404065.3. NCBI lineage: Eukaryota > Viridiplantae > Streptophyta > Pinopsida > Pinales > Pinaceae > Pinus > Pinus taeda. Next base: position 317,594 of record APFE030922069.1, read on the forward strand.
GGGTACTAATAAGAATATGGGTGAGAAACTTCTAAGTGATGAAGATCAATTCTATTTTAATCTTAGCCATTGATTAGGGACTTAATCTCGGTCATTGATTCATCAACAGGAAAAGTATAAGAGGAGGGTTGAAGGTCAGTTGGAGTATACACTTGAGAGATCAAAGAGTTCGATTTTTCTAGGGCGAGGTTTGTTGAGAAAATTGAACAAGTGATTTGTTGTTGCAGAGGGGCAAGGATAGTTGAGGTCGGATAATCTTTTCCGAGACCTCGAATACACAATAGAGAGAGGCAAAGAAACGCCAGAGGAGGCAGCACAGGGCTTGTGAGGCTAACGCTAGGCCAGGAAGGGCCCACGCATTTCCAATGAAAGGGAAGAGCCACCCTCCAGCAGAAATCTGAAGTTAGCCTGGGGAGCAGCAAAATTAGCCGAAAAGGTTGACGTCAGAGCTTCCGGAGGCAAAGGAGGCAGCGCAGTGCTGACGCAGTTTCCCAGTGTGCTCCACGCAGGCCCATGCAGCTACTGCATCGGGGCAACACAGTTGTAGCTGGGGACGATCAGTCTAGTTGCCGGAATGGAGAGATTTTTGCCTGGTGAAGTGAGGTATTCTCACTTAGGTTTCTGCCAGTATATTTTTATCTTTATAACTGGATAGCCGAGAGGGCATCCAGAGTGTATTCAAAACTATCGCTTAATAATAGAAAACCCTCAGAGTTGCTGCGCCGGCTTTCCTAACTTGGGTTTTTCGGGGACATTTGTCCAAAAATAACGGTGCCCCTTGTGTATTTGTCTCGTTCTATTTCAGTTCATGATCTATATGTATGTGTAGTCTACAATAGTGTTTTCATCGTTGTTTAAATAATTAAATAACTTGTTGAATGTAAAGAACAAGCAGGAGATGATAAACCAGTGATTTCAGTAGGATTTCTGATGTGTAGATCAAAAAATTTCACAAAATAGTCCCTGGAAAACCCAATGCAGGAAAACTGATGCAGCAACTCTGAGGGTTTTATATTATTAAGAAGTAGTTCTGAATACAATGTTGGATGCTCTCCTGACAATCCAGTTACAGAGAAAAATATAATGGTGGAAAACTGAGTGAGATTACCTCACTTCCCCCGGCAGTTTCCGGTTGATCCGATAGCAGAACTGGCAAACCCTCGACTATCTCTGCGTTGGCCCTGCGTCAACCTTAGAGGCTCTGTGTTAGCCCTGTGCTGTCTCTTTTGCTTCTTGGAGCTTCTTCGTCAACCTCTCTTGACTGTTCTGGCAGCTCTCCAGCAGTGTCGGATTTCTACGTGAAGGCAACTTCTCTTCTGTGTTGGCCCTTCTGGTTCTGCGTCAAGCTTGCGTGAGCCTAGACTGGCCTAGCATCAGTCGCTATAGGTGTTGCGCTGCCTCCATTAGTGGCTCTCCGCCTCTTTGCCCAGTATTCTTGAACTATCCCTGCCCCTCTGCTGCAAAATGATCACTTAGTTCGAATTTCTCAACTTCCAAGCCCCAGAAAATTTTGAACTCTAGATCAATTCGTTCTCTCAGAGTGTTCTTGAATGAACCCCAAACCTCCTTATACTTTTCTCATTGAGACTTCAACGGCCAAGATTAAGTCTCTAATCAATGACTAAGATTAAAAACTTGACTTGATCCCCTTTCTAGAAGATTTTCACCCATATTTTGATTAATACGCATTAATACTTTAATTTTCCATTTAGACTTAGGAACTCCATTAAAAATATTAATTATTTTAATAAAATACAATCTGGGTGGAATTTCACCAAACTTTTTTGGGTTGTTTAGAACTCATGTGCCTTAGCCTCTCCATCAATTTTCATGGCCAGAGCACGTCAGATGTTACCAAAAACTAATAGCATTCACTTCACTCATTTCCATTAATTTTGTTGTTACATCTATCTCTAGGATTTGACCACAACCATCCAAAATTGTTATTTAAAACATACCATCTCTTGACTGTATATGGATAGCTCAAGAGGGAGTCCTTTGTTTTTTGATTGCCTTGGAATTTGTGCAGATCTGTCAATTAGATCAAGATGGCAGCGTACGCATTTTAGGGACACCGCCCTGAGACTGGAAAAGCACCAATCCAAATAGGAGGCTTTCCAACTACAACAAGAGTTTGTTTGCCTACAATTACTAGGCAATTCTCCTTATTTGGATTTGCGTGATAACGCTACCTTAGGATAACTTATGGCAGAATATACAATGGAGCCTCCGCAAGACTACACAATGTCAGAGTTTAAGCCATAATATACTAAGGCAACACTTGATCTGGTATTAGTGAGAGCCTGATGATATTGTTAATATCAGCTATACAAGTAAAAAGTAAGGAAGTGCCCTAAACCATTCTATACCCTCCCTAAACACAATAAAATTGGTCTTTCTAACATACTACAAAAGTTCACAATGTTTGCGGTGAATGTTGCAAACAACTTTGGAAATATTACATTATTACTGGTGTTCACTATTTCTCTGTTTATGCATATTCTATGGAAATACTCATATATAAACCTACCAGTTATTTGCAAACAAATGTGTAAGCTAGTCATATTGTTCAAGAAACCAAGGAAGGCTTTATGTTTCACCTTTCAGATGAAGCAAAAGTACAATGGGCTTGATCTCACAATTTCTAGACCTTTATACATTCAGTTTTATACAATCTATCTGGAACCATCAAAGTGAAGTCCATTACTAGGAACATTATATGGGTACATTAAAATTTAGGGCATCACATCACTTGGAAGAAGAGTGGAGACACAGACTTCACAGGTGTCATATTTTGCCTCTGATACCACTTGGTATCATATGCAGGACAATTTGTGGAACACATGCACAATGAAGAGATGATTTCCACGTGCAGTTACAGAGGCTGCATATATAGAAGAGGAAGGTTGGCTCATGTATAATAGGAAGAATTGCAACACATAAATAATAATTATTTTTTGATAACATTACATCTCTTATCTGGTACTGGAAAATGTCCTGTCATTAATTATAAACTATTTCAATGGAGAATTCGTGAGTTTCAATTTGACAATTTGTGTTTTTGTTGGGGAAGAAATGTTAAAATTGGCAACTAGGGCCAAACTCCATGTGGGTCATCTTATTCATGACTGATAATATTTTTATTAGATTCCTCTCGTTGAGAGGTGTAGGATTGATCTAAAGATCATCCGATTCCAATAAGTATTTATGGAGATATGAATTTATTTTGACTATGGAATAATTAACAAGCCTACCAGCAACTCATGTAGGCTCAGAAGCCCAACAATCGCATCTATTCAATCATCAAAAGTTGTGTATAAAGACAAGAGGACTTTTCCTCATTTGGACACACTCTCTCATCACATCTCTCTCTCTCTTTTGCGCAGAAAAGAGGCTCTTCTCCTACTGCGCAGAAAGAGTCTCTTCTCTCACATGTGTGGAAGGAAGGACGTAGATTTAGGGTTGCAACTGCAGATTAGAAGCTTGACCAGCATTGACCATCTTTCTCCCTCTCTAAACTGCATTGTAAGTGGATCTGACTCTCCTTAGAAGGCCACATTTTTTGGTGAAGAATCAAGCCAATCCGACGGTCGGTTTGCAAGATATTGTCTGCCCTAGTTTAGTGTTGATGCTGATGACGCTGATGTCGGTGATGCCGACGATGCTGATGCCGGTGATGTCGATGATGCTGATGTCGGTGGTGCCGATGATGCTGATGCCCATGATACTAATGCTGATGCTGGTGATGCTGATGATGCTGATGCCAGTGATGCCGATGATGTTGATGTCGGTGATGACTGATGTCGATGATCTAGGGTTTGCTACTGCTGATGTAAATTAGACTTATGTACTATTTCTTTCTGCTGAATTATTAAAGATAAAGGAAGATTTGATCAAAGGGTTTCCCCATATCGGGGTTTGTCCTTGGCTAGCCGCCACATCTTGTCTCTTGTCTTGGCTTGTTTTCTGTCGATCGTTTAATGTTCTATCTGCACTTTACTTACAGTACAGGTGATTGCTAATCTGTGGATAATAATAATAAAAAGAAGTAAACTTCTCTAAGCATAGCACATACCATAAACTTAACATGGTATCAGAGGTGAGGTGAAGACAAAGCTTGAGCAAGAGCAAGAGCAATCACTGAAGAGAAGATTGGCAAGGCTATCCTAAAAGAACTATGGGGTCCTCAAGACTCTTCCCTGCCAAAGACAAGCTCCATGAGAAGTTTGACTATCATGGATGGAAGATGTCTCTCGATCTAACTGTAGAAGATCAAGGAGTGTTGAACCATGTGAAAGGCATATTGTTGAGCCTCCATCAAATGCACCCGCTGCTGCCAGGAACAAATGGAAAACCGGTGAAGTCAAAACAGAGAAGATCATCTGGGACTCTATCGACAAGCGCTTGGTGGCCTATGTTTCTGAGCTAAACACCTCCAAGGAAATCTACGATTGACAGGTGAGTTTATTTAAAGTTAAAAATTCCTTTCCTCTTGGGTTTCAAGTTGATTCATTATATCAAGTCGGTCGAAGTGCGCTAGGTGTCATGTCTTGTGACATATCTCTTCAATCCGAACTTTGGCATCGGAGGTTTTCCCACCTTCATTATAAAGCTCTACCCGATGTAAGACAAATGGTGACAGGGATGCCCGAATTTCGAGTAGAGAAAGAAGGTGTATGTCTAGGATGTGCCAAAAGCTCAAAAGGGGACCATTCCCCTCAAGCCAAAGCAAGAACTCCGATATATTACAGTTGGTTCACTCAGACATATCTGGTATGATGCCTGTCAACTCCTTGGGAGGATATTCATATTACCTTATTTTTACAGATGACTATTCTCGAAAGACTTGGATATACTTCTTGAAAAAGAAGGATGAAGTGTTCTCTTGGTTTCGACACTTCAAAGCCTTTATCGAGAATCAAACCGAAAAGAAGATCAAGATCTTAATGACTGATAATGGGACTGAATATGAAACTAATGAGTTTCATGACTCTTGTAAAGAGGCTGGCATTAAGAGGGAGACTACTATACCATATACTCTTGAACAGAATGGTGTGGCGGAAAGGAAGAACCGTACGATTGTGGAAGCTGTCCGTGCCATGCTCCATGATCAAAGACTTCCGAAGTTTCTGTGGGCCAATGCTGCAAACATCGTCGTATATGTACGAAACCGATGCCCTCATCAAGCATTGGGTTCCTAGACTCCTAAAGAAATATTCACTGGTAAGAAACCTGATGTATCTCATTTTAGAATTTTTGGAAGCCCTGTATATTTTCATGTGCCGAAAGAGAACTGAAATGAATTACGTGCATTTGGAAAGAAATAAATCTTTTCGTGGGCTATGGTGAAAATACTAAGGGATGTAGAATCTATGTAGCCGGTCAAAGGGAAGACTTGATTAGTCATGATGTCACCTTTGACGAAGATATGGCTCTCAGCAAGGTGGACAATCTTCTGACTTTGAGGAGCTCTCAAGAAGCCGACACCAAGGAACCAAAAGAAAAAGAGTATGACAAGACATTTGCACATGTTGCCAGATATACCACCATCTGCTCGATCATAGCCCTTGCGGCTTCACAAGGATGGAACCTACATCAGATGGATGTCAAGACCGCATTCTTGCATTGTTCGATCTAAGAAGAGGTCTATGTGGAGCAACCCAAAGGATTTGAGATTTATGATCGAAAATCTCATGTATGCAGGTTGAAGAAGGCTCTCTATGGGCTGAAGCAAGTACGCCGAGCATGGTATGAGAAGATCGATAGCTACTTGATGAAGCTGGGATTCACTAGGAGTGAAGCCGATCCTGACCTTTACTTTAAGGTTGAAGATGACAAACCTCTCATACTGGTGCTGTATGTGGATGACCTCTTTCTAACAGGTGCAGACCCTCATTCACAAATGTAAGAGGGAGTTGGCTTCTGAATTTGAAATGAAGGACCTAGCACTGATGCACTATTTCCTAGGACTTGAAGTCTGGCAGAAGAAAAGGAAAATTTTCCCATCTCAAGGAAAATATGTGGTGAAGATATTGGAAAGATTCAGTATGGTGGACTGCAAGCTTGTGACTATCTCGAGGATCTTAACTTTCAAAAGCTATATGGTAGTGATGTCGGACCAAATTTGAGAAATGCCTCTGAGTTTCATAAAGTCATTCACGTTGATGTTCTTGGTGAACCTCCGTCTGGACATGTTTTGCAGTGAGCATGGTGAGCTCATATTTGATTGAGTCTCACTGGATTGATGCCAAGAATCCTTTGAGATGTCTTCGGGGCACAATCTCATAGATTGAGATACACTGTCGGAAATATGAAACTGCATGATTATTTGAATGCTGAGTGAGCAGGCAGTGTGGAGAGCACTTCTCAATGCTGGTTCTCTTTGGAATTTGCCTCGATATCCTAGATGAGCAGGAAGCAGAAGTCGGTGGCTCTGAGCACCGCCAAGGTAGAATACATTGCTGCTAGTATGGCCTCCTGTGAGGCAGTCTAGTTGCGGAAGCTCTTCAGTGAGTTGTTTGTACACATGATGAATACCACTATGATTCTCTTTGATAACCAAAGGTGGGATTTGATTATAGAGGAATCCCGTATTCGATGATTGCTCCAGCAAATAAACATTTGATGCTGCCTTATCGGGGATATGGTAAGTCGATGAGCAAGGAGGCTCCATCGCATTAAAGCCTCGGGGAAAGATCAAATCTGTGATTTTCCCGAATGACTTGGAGTCATCGAGAGACCCTTGTAAAAGGGTCTTGCATGTTGCATACATTGAGCTCTGGGAGCTCTGGGGACTTGCGTTTCTTATTGGAGCAACATACGACCACAGGGTGACTCACCTTCCCCTAGTGGTGCACATTGGGACAAGATGATTCGCTCTCTTATGAGACAGGATGATTCGCTCTCCTGTGGACAGGATGATTCGCTCTCTTGTGGACAAGATGATTTGCTCTCTTGTGAGACAGGATGATTCGCTCTCCTGTGGACAGGATGATTCACTCTCCTATGGACAAGCTGATTTGCTCTCTTGTGAGATAGGATGATTTGCTCTCCTATGGACAAGATGATTCACTCTCTTGTGAGACAGGATGATTCGCTCTCTTGTGGATAGGATGATTTACTCTCCTGTGGACAAGATGATTCGCTCTCTTGTGAGACAGGATGATTCACTCTCCTGTGGACAGGATGATTCCCTCTCTTGTGGACAGGATGATTTGCTCTCTTGTGAGACAAGATGATTCACTCTCTTATGAGACAAGATGATTCGCTCTCCTGTGGACAGGATGATTCGCTCTCTTGTGGACAACAGGATTCGCTCTCTTGTGGGACAGGATGATTTGCTTTCCTGTGGACAACATGATTCGCTCTCCTGTGGACAAGATGATTCGCTCTCTTGTGTAGTAGGATGATTAGTTCTCCTGTGAGGTCTGGATGATGTGTTCTCCATGACAAAATGTAGCAGGATGATTAGTTCCCCTATGAGGTCTGGATGATGTGTTCTCCATGACAAAATGTAGTAGGATGATTAGTTCCCCTGTGAGGTCTGGATAATGTGTTCTCCATGACAATTGTAGCAGGATGATTAGTTCTCCTGTGAAGACGAGATTGATTAAGTTCTCCTGTCGAGGCATCCTACCCATGCAGTCTGGGACTCATGGGAAGTACTTCTCATCTTATCAATGAGCAAGGAAATGAGGATATGGACCATAGTAGTACCGATGGACGCATCGCTGTATCTACTGTACTCCCTATGCTAGGATGACCTTCATTGATCTAGGATCAATGATACTAGTCTGGGACCAATGGTAGGAGTGATACCTATTATGACGTTGACTTCGGGTCGGTTGAGACTGGTCTGGGACCAATGGTAGGAGTTGTACCCACTATGACACTGACTTCGGGTCGGTTGAGACTGGTTTGGGACCAGTGGTACATACTCTGAGACTGACTTTGAGTCAATATGATACATCCTCAATCATTTCTTCTTCATAATTCGGACAAAAGCATAGCAGAACAGAACAAAGCAGAGCAGAGCGGAACAGATCAGAGCAGTGCAGATCAGTACAGGGCAGAACAAGACAGAGCAGAGCAAGCAGAATAGAGCAGAGCAGGGCAGGGGTCAAGCTATACAGGGCAGTGCATTTGATGGATGAATAGTAGCGACGGACAGATAGATTGCAGATGGAGTTCTCCCTAGTTGAGAGGGAGTGTTAAAATTGGCAACTAGGGTGAAACTCCATGTGGGTCATCTTATTCATGATTGATAATATTTTAATTAGATTCCTCTCGTCGAGAGGTGTAGGATTGATTTAAAGATCATCCGATTCCGATAAGTATTTATGGAGATATGAATTTATTTTGATTATGGAATAATTATCAAGCCTACCAGCAACTCATGTAGGCTTAGAAGCCTAACAGTCGCATCTATTCAATCATCAACAGTTGTGTATACAGGAGGACTTTTCCTCATTTGGACACTCTCTCATCACATCTCTCTCTCTCTCTCTTGCACAGTAAAGAGGCTCTTCTCCTACTGTGCAAAAATAGACTCTTCTCTCACATGTGTGGAAGGAAGGACATAGATTTAGGGCTGGAACTGCAGATTAGAAGCTTGACTAGCATTGACCATCTTTCTCCCTCTCTGAACTGCGTTGTAGGTGGATCTGACTCTCCTCAAAAGGCTGCATTTTTTGGTGAAGGAATCAAGCTGATTCGACGGTCGGTTTGCAAGATATTGTCTGCCCTAGTTTAGTGCTGATGCCGATGATGTTGATGCCGGTGATGCCGATGATGCTAATGCTGGTGATGTTGATGCTGATGATGCTGATGCCGGTGATGCTGATGATGCTGATGTCCATGATGCTGATGATGTTGATGCTGATGATGCTGATGCCGGTGATGCCGGTGATGCTGATGCCGATGATGCTAATGCCGGTGATGCTGATGCCGGTGATGCCAATATTGACTGATGCCGCTGATCTATTTGATCTGACAAATAATGATTGATGCCGCTGATCTAGATGATCTGACAGATAATGATTGATGCCGTTGATGCCACTGATCTAGGGTTTGCTGCTACCGATGTAAATTAGATTTATGTACTATTTCTCTCTACTGAATTATTGAAGATAAAGGAAGATTTGATTAAAGGGTTTACCCATATTGGGGTTTGTCCCTGGCTAGCCGCCACATCTTGTGTCTCTTGTCTTGGCTTGTTTTCTGTCGATCATTTAATGTTCTATCTGCACTTTACTTATAGTACAGGTGATTGCTAATCCAATGGATAATAATAATAAAAAGAAGTAAACTACTCTAAGCATAGAACATACCATAAACTTAACAAGAAAAGAGTTGATTAGAAATTCGAAAGAAGGAATGGTTCTCTGATAAGCTTCCTATATCAGGTATCAATACAAGTGATTCTCTAAATATATTTCCATTTTACTAGAAATATTTTCCATCTCCAATTCTGTCATTAGACCATTGGAACTTGGGCATATTCCCTAACATGATAAGCTTCCTATAACAGGCATCAACACAAGTGATTCTCTTGTTGAAATTTGGTACCAGAGGATAGGTGGTTCCCTAAGGCTTTGATCTTTGGCCTAGGGAAAAGTGTCCAAAAGAGTTTAATTTTTCTCCTAAAGTAACTTTATAATTTTTATAAAATTAAATCTAATTTAAAAGTGACTTTAAGTGATAAAGTTACTAAAGTTTAATTTTAAAGTGACTTTAATAAAGCTAATGTAAAATTAGAAAGGAAAAGAGACTTTGGAAATAAATGACTAAGTGGGTCTTTATTAAAGTGGGGTGAGTTAAAAAATAAAAAGTGAGATTTAAATGAGCATTTAATCTCAGCCCTAGATCTCAATCTATTTCAGCCATTGGATTTAGAAGTTACCCAAAAGTCACTTAGGATTAGATTAAAGGAGGAAAAGGAGGCAAGAGGTCATTCATTCTTTCATGAGCAGATTGAGAGAAGGAGAGCAAGAGAGCAAGGGAGATTTCTGGACAAGGAGGAGAAGGAGACAGCAGCTTGGCACACATTCCAAGGCAACAGTTGAGCAAATTTGTACAGCTGATTCAGCACATAGTGAAAGACTCATTTTGGCACGATTTTCTAGAAATCCGTACAGCTGGTTTGCACAGAAATCGAGTAGTGATTTGCACAGAAATCGAGGAGCAGTTTGATGTTTTTTCTGCACGCAAATCGAGGTCCGTACAGCGCATTTATTGCAGTTCGTACAACGCATTTAACGCAGGTCGTGCAATAGCATTTAAGGCTAAAAGTGGGCACGAAAATCGAGGAGGCCGTACAACATTTATTGCTGTCCTGTTTGTTGTAATTTCCAGATCGCTGTGAGGCACGGGAAAAGAGATAAGTTGTAAATTTGCTTGCTGATATTTGGCTGAATATTTCTCACTGTAAAAAAGGCATTTTCAGAAATAAAGAAGAGCTCTCAAACTGGTTTTCCCCAAGAGTTGTAGGGGGTTTTTCCAGTGTGACATTGACCAAAAATAACTGTGTTCAAATGTGTTAAATGATTATTTGTACCTCCTGATTTTTTATTTCTGCATTTTCCAGCATTCTGTAAAATTTCCAGAATTTGTGTTTTCAGCAAAAATTTATTTTTTCCAGTGGTTGAATGTATGGATATGGGAAAGGGCATTTAACTATATGGGAGAAATAAGGTGAAACTGAAAACCGGGGTGGGAAATGAGAAATTTCTACATGGTATCGGAGCTTGAGTGCTAAAGTGCAGTTTGGGACAGTAAAGAGGAAAATTACAGCTTGTTGATTTTTCACTCAGAAAATTCCAGCAAGCTAATTTTTCACAAACAACAGTTTTATCTTTACTACAGTAGTGCTATTTTTTCAGTTTTAGGACAACAAGATGTCATTGGGATTGAGGGTGGATGATAGGCTGGATGGGCATACAAATTACAGCGTTTGGAAGGAGAGAATGCAGAGTATCTTTGAGGAGGCAAAAGTCTGGGATATCATGGTGCATACCACACAGAACCCTGTTGTTGTGCCTACTGATGCTACTCAGTTGGTTGAGTATAATAAAAAGAACAACAAGGGTAAGAGGCTAATTCTAGACGAAGTCAAAGACCATTGCATTCCTCATGTGAAAGGGAAGAGCAATGCCCATGAGATGTGGACAACATTGTCCAATCTCTACCAGAGTACCAATGAGAACCGGAAAATGGTCCTGAAGGAGAAGCTGAAGACATTAAGATGGGTAATGATAGTGCAGCTGTATATTTCACAAAGATTACTAATGTGAGAGATGAGTTGGCAGTAATTGGAGAGGCCATTCCACCCACTGAGTTGGTGCAGATTGCAGTGAATGGCCTCCCTCGTTCATGGATGAACTTTGCTGATGGGGTTTGTGCACGTGAGACCCTTTTGGGATGATTGTATTCAGACAGAGATCAGAAAAGGTCAGCTTGGGGCAGCTAAGCTAGTTGAGCAAGATGAGGATGTAGCACTGTCAGTAGGAGGCAAGAAAGGCAAAGGGAAGAAGCAGGCTTCCACAAGCAATGGTGGGGGCAAAGGCAAAGGTAAAGGTAAACAGGGTAACACACAGAAGGACTATTCCAAGGTGAAGTGTTGGAATTGTCAAAAGATGGGACACTATGCAATTGTGTGTTCGGAGAAGAAGAAGAAGAAGGGGAAGAACCAGAGTGTGGTAGCTTCAGCAGAGGTTGAGGACTTTGCAGTTCGTTTTGACCGGGAGTTTGGGTTCACTGCGTATGAGTCCTCTAGTGCAGGATCACCTGCCACACAGGTTCAGAGGGAGCATGTTTTCCCTCGATTAGCGGAGCATCTTCAGGTATCTGGTATGTGGACAGTGGGGCTTCACGTCACATGACAGGAGTCCGTGAGTACTTCTCTGGGCTTTCAGAGAGTGGCACTGATATAGAGGTAGTACTCGGTGATGACAAAGTTGTTAGAGTAGTCGGGGTGGGGACACTGACATTTCAGAGGGAGTCCAAACCTCCCTTGAAGGTGACAGATGTTCTTTATGTGCAAGGGATGAGGAAGAACCTCATATTCGTCTCAGCTTTGGAGGACAGAGGGTATGAGGTACTGTTCAGGGGAGGACAGGTGTTGATGTATCCCAGGGGCACTCCAGCTGATTTAGCTAGAGTGATAGGTGTACGTCATGCAAAGGTGTACAAGTTTGCATTCCAGTCCCTTATGGCATTGAACAGTAGTTACGACAGCAGAGCTAGCAGTTATGAGCTATGTGAGATTTGGCATCGCAGGATGGGACATATGTATCATGGAGCCTTGAGGACCTTGCGGGAGATCACTACAGGTGTGCCAGATTTCAGTACTGATCACTTTGATACTTGCAGAGGATGTGCAATGGGCAAGTTTGCCAAATCCCCTTTTCCCAGCAGTGACAGTAGAAGCGACTAGGATACTTGTTGATTCATTCTGAGTGTGAGCGGTCAGAGTGTCTCATGTTTCCTTGAGTGGATAAGTACTAATGTTTATTCATTGATGATCACTTCCAGAGGAAACCTGGATTTATTCTTGAAGACCAAAGAGTGAGGTCTTCAAGCGGTTTTAGGAGTTTAGAGCTCTTGTGGAGACACAACAGTGTCGGAAGAATCAAAGTCCCTGAAGGTCGGACAATGGGGAAGAAGTACACCCTTGGAGATTTGTTGATTATTGTGCCGGAGGCAGGCATTAAGGAAGGGAGTTCACTATTCCTTACAACCCCCACAGAACGGGGTGCGGAGAGGAAGAACAAGATCCATCGTAGGGGGCCTGCCAAAAGCCATGTTACATAATTAAGGGGTTGCCAATTGTCTTGTGGCAGAGGGCCCTGCAACACAGCTGTTTTTATGCCAGAACAGAGTCCGACATCATGCCTTGGGGCAACATACTCGGAGGAGGCTTTCTCTGGGAAGAAGCCTGATATTGGTCATCTTCATATCTTTGGATGCATTACATACTCCTACATACCCAAGGAGAAGAGGACCAAACTAGAGCCAACCGCAGAGAAGGGTATATTTGTGGGCTACAATGAGACCTCAAAGGCCTTTCGGATTTACATTCCTGCACAGAGGAGAATTGTTGTTAGGCGAGATGTGAAGTTCGAGGAGGACAAGGCCTTTAGGAGGTCACGGGAGTTAGAGTATCTGGATCAGCCAGACCCTCAGCAACAGTTGAGTCAGTCGCAGGGATCCAGTGGGCAAGGATCAAGAGGATCAAGAGGTACATCTATGAGGATGTCAAGTCCGTCAGTGAGTAGTGGCTCGCCGAGTCAGAGGGGTGGTGCTCCGAGCAGTTCACAGAGCAGTTCACTAGGGAGTCCACTGATGGACATTTCACACGGTACCTCAACTTCTACAGGTTTAGGTGCAGGCAGGAGGACAGCAGACAAACAACCAGGAGTTCAGGCTGCTGATGATGATGATGAGGAGTTTCATTCTCCAGTGGGAGAAGTGCGCTCAGGGAAGAGGAAGTCCAAGTGGCTTCAGGACACCTTGAGAGATGCCACATCTGTTGCTGAGCTGAAGAGGCTGGTCAGAGAGAGCAGACCACCTGAGAGGTTTTGTAGCTATATGGCAATGGCTACCAGCATCCTTGACTCTGAGCCTTCTAGCTATGAGGAGGCAGCTAGCCAGCAGGTCTGAAGAGAGGCCATGCAGGAGGAGTATTCTTCTATCATGAAGAATGATGTTTGGGAGGTAGTGCCGAGCCCTGAGGGCAAGTCCGTGGTTACTTCCAGATGGCTTTACAAGGTAAAGCATGGTGCAGATGGCAGCATTGAGAAATTCAAAGCGAGGTTTGTGGCTAGAGGGTTCTCCCAGGTAGAGGGAGTTGATTATGAGGAGACCTTCGCTCCCGTGGCTCGATATACTTCGATTCGCTCCATTATATCGATAGCAGCAGAAATGGGTTGGAAGATCCACCAGATGGATGTGAAGACCGCATTTCTCAATGGCTTCATACAGGAGGAGGTGTACATTGAGCAGCCACAGGGCTTTGAGGTGCATGGGAAGGAGTCCCATGTGTCAGACTGAAGAAGGCTCTGTATGGCCTGAAGCAAGCTCCCAGAGCTTGGTACTCCAGGATAGATACATACTTGCAGGGGATGGGTTTCACAAAGAGTGAGGCAGATCCGAACCTTTACTATATTGTGATAGGTGAGGAGCCTCTTATTCTGGTGTTGTATGTGGATGACTTGATCATTACAGCTGCAGAGAGACTCATAGAGCACTGCAAGAGAGATCTTGCGGCGAAGTTTGAGATGAAGGACATCGGCTTGATGCATTACTTTTTGGGTTTGGAGGTGTGACAGGAGGAGGGGCATTTCTTCCTAGGGCAGGGGAAGTATATTGTGGACATCCTTGGGAGATTCCACATGGAGGATTGTAGACACATGTCGACACCGATGATTCCCAATTGGAAGAAGCTTCATGCTTCGGATTCCGAGTTGGTGGATCCCACATTGTACAGGCCGCTGATTGGTTCCTTGATGTATTTGGTCAACATTAGACCAGATATTTGTTTTGCAGTCAACACGATGAGTCAGTTTATGTGTGAGCCTAGGAAGGTTCACTGGGTGGCTGCAAAACACATTTTGCGGTACTTGCATGGGACAATGGATTATGGTCTGGACTACAGGCAGGGGGATGGAGTGAGGTTGGCAGGTTATACTGATTCTGATTGGGCAGGTTGTTCTTCTCATAGGAAGAGCACTTTAGGGTGTTGTTTTGGGTTGGGTTCAGCAGTAGTCAGTAGCATTGAGTTCAGCGGAAGCAGAGTATATGGCAGCCAGTCTAGCTAGTTGTGAGGCCATCTGG
>APFE030922069.1:332824-549965 GCA_000404065.3 Pinus taeda
AATCTAATTTAAAAGTGACTTTAAGTGATAAAGTTACTAAAGTATAATTTTAAAGTGACTTTAATAAAGTTAATGTAAAATTAGAAAGGGAAAGTGACTTTGGAAATAAATGACTAAGTGGGTCTTTATTAAAGTGGGGTGAGTTAAAAAATAAAAAGTGAGATTTAAATGAGCATTTAATCTCAACCCTAGATCTCAATCTATTTCAGCCATTGGATTTAGAGGTTACCCAAAAGTCACTTAGGATTAGAGTAAAGGAGGAAAAGGAGGCAAGAGGTCATTCATTCTTTCATGAGCAGATTGAGAGAAGGAGAGCAAGAGAGCAAGGGAGATTTCTGGACAAGGAGGAGAAAGAGACAGCAGCTTGGCACACATTCCAAGGCAGCTGTTGAGCAGATTTGTACAGTTGATTCAGCACACAGTGAAACGCTGATTTTGGCACGATTTTCTAGAAATCCGTACAACTGGTTTGCATAGAAATCAAGGAGTGGTTTGCACAGAAATCGAGGAGCAGTTTGTTGGTTTTTTTTGCACGCAAATCGAGGTCTGTACAACACATTTATTGCAGTCTGTACAACGCATTTAATGCAAATCGTACAACAGCATTTAACGCTGAAAGTGGGCACGAAAATCGATGAGGTCGTACAGTATTTATTGCTGTCCTGTTTGCTGTAATTTCCAGTTTGCTGTGAGGCACGGGAAAAGAGATAAGTTGTAAATTTGCTTGCTGATTTTCTGCTGAATATTTCTCACTGTAAAAAAATGCATTTTCGAAAATAAAGAAGAGCTCTCGAACTGGTTTTCCCCAAGAGTTGTAGGGGGTTTTTCTAGGGTCACATTGACCAAAAATCATTGTGTTCAAATGTGTTAAATGACTGTTTATACTTGTTGATTTTTTATTTTTGCATTTTTCAGCATTCTGTAAAATTTCCAGAATTTGTGTTTTCAGCAAAAAATTATTTTTTTTCAGTTGTTGAATGTATGGATATGGGAAAGGGCATTTAACTATATGGGAGAAATAAGGTGAAACTGAAAACTGGGGTGGGAAATGAGAAATTTCTACATCTCTATATATATTCATTTTTTTCTAGAAATATCTTCTATCTCCAGTGTGTGCATATATTGCTTTTCCTGGTTCCTTATGTCATATTATATCTGGTGAACGTGGACTTACCTCATTGATTTCTGTCCCAAACATTTTCCTTATGATTCAAATTTTAGACTACATTAGAGGAACATTATTTCTAAGTGTTATAAGGATAGATTTTCTCTAGGCACTGCATTTCAAGAGATCATAACTTGTAACCAGTACATCAAACCTTGCAAACAGACATAGGAGTGAATATTAGGACATGAGAATGTAGATTCTAATTAACAGCGAAGTGGTTCAAAGCATTGGATGTGTTTCAAGTTCTATCCTAATTATTCTCCAAGTTTGCGTTGGGAGGTTATGGTTGGAATCTCGCACATGAACATACTACTCTACTTCACTAATCGATATGAGCAAACAACAAAAAAGAGAGAAAGAGATAACAAACAAGAATGCAAGAGGGACCCAAGAGGTGTGTGAGAGCTGTAAGTTACTTCATACTCTTCCTTAGTGGACATTAAATAGGTTTGGGATATAAACATGAGCACATGTGAACACAACAATGCACATGACTTTTGTAGGATGGTCTATTGTCCCTAGCCATTAACTCTTTTCAAAGGGGACATTAGACCAGCCTTAAGACCACCATCCCCCATTCGGGGACCAAGAGCCACCGTTTTATAGCACGCATACTCACCATTCCTATAGTGCCAAGGTCAGCCACATCTTGCTTCAGTTAAGAGACCACCATGGAATTAGAACATGGCAAGACAAAAATCTAAGTGACTTTAGTGGGATGCTTTCTAGACCAACCTTGAAAAGTCAACACTACCAACCCACAATTGGGGACCAAGAACCACCTTTTTCTAGCACATGCATGCAACTTTTCCTATTGGGCCAAGGTTGGCCACAGTGCGCTTTGGTCAAGAGACCTCCACAAGATTATAACATGAGAACACAACAGTATAAGTGACTTAAAGAGGAGTCTGTCCACCTGAATCAATAACTCCCTCTAAAGGGGATTGCCAAACCAACTTTATGATTGTCACCCTCAATTGGGGACCAAGAACCTTCATTTTCTAGCACGTGCATGCACTTGCTCCTATTTAACTAAGGTCGACCACAACCCTCTTTGGTCAAGAGACTTCCACAGGATTATAACATGAGATCACAAAAATTTCAATGACTTCCGCTGGATGGTCTAACCACCTATCCAATGATTCCCTCTAAAGGGGATTGCCTTTCAGGCCACTTGGGTGAAGTTCTACTACAACCCACTTTGATGAACATACCTCCATGAGATTAGAACATTAGAACACAAGGATGTAAGTGACTTTAGTAAGATGTTCTATCCTCCTAAGCCAATGAATCCCTTTAAAGGGGATATTTGAAGCAACGTTGAAATCACCTTCCCCTAATCAGGGACCAAAATCCAACTTTGTCTAGCACATTTGCACATCCACTCCTATTAGGCCAAGGTCAGTGACAATCCTCTTAGGTCAAGAGACATCCACAAGATTCAATGATCTAAAAATGGGGCTCTTAGGCTTCTTGTCTAGCTTACAAGAACCTCTCCCACTTCGAAAGCTTGAATATTCCCAAGTCTTTAATGATTAACCAATGCGGAATTAAGAAATGCTTGAAAGTATAGGTATATGCTTGTTTTTAATGTTCGCTATTAGATGCTTTAAAATATGTTGTGTATGCTGATATTTAAATGTGCTTGAACATATACATAGATGCATATAACAGAGAATAATGCAGCAAGGAAGTAAACACATAAGACGACGATGTAATATGGAGTTCACCCTGATATCTTGGGCTATGTCTCCTTGAGCTCTAATCAACTCGATTAGACTCTTTAGGATTATGGCTGAATTCTTTTTACAAGTCCTTGACTCAACTCCATATGGTTTACAAATGAACCAATGGGCTTAGAATACCATCTTACCCTTGGCTGTCCTTTAGTTGCAAACAGTTCTAGGCTTCTCTGGACTAATTTTTTCAGTCAGTGCTCTGAGACTCCTTTGAGCTTCTGGCTTCTCTGAATCCCTCAGAATTGTTTACTGTCTTTGGAATCCTTCTTCTATCTTCAACTCAAACAACGCCAACAACAACTTGAGCATTCGGTCTCTTTGCTGTCTAATACTTCACTGAAGTATTTATGCGCTGCCTCCAACATCTGATGGCTTCTCTATCAAGCGCTCTGGCACACCGAGCCTCCCAATGGGTTCCTCAGTGCTCCAACTTTGCCCACACATTCACTGAGCATTACAGGCTTCCATGAGCTTCTCGGAACTCCTCCTGAGCATCGTACTGTCTCCACGAATGAGAATTCACCACTCTTTGCATTATCAGTTCTTTGCTCTACCTCCAAGCGAATGAATCAATTGTGTTTTCAGACTCCGCCAACCTTGTTTCTGTTATGGAAGGCTTTTTAAGCCCATCGGCACTTGTCTGTTCGTTTCAGCTCTCGGGCTCTCTGGCTCCCGGTCGCTGTCCCTTCACCTTCCTCCTAGAGCGTTTAATAGTCATTGATAATGTCCCAGTGCATGGTGGCCATTTGTTTTACTCGGAAGGGCAATCGGTGCTTTAAATTCTTCTGAAATAGTCGTTCTCTATTTACACAAAACAGAGAACGTTGTAAAAACAAGGGAAATCCACATAAAACCCAATATATCGGACTTCAAACATTCATAATCCTGCTTTATAGTGCCATCGGGTCCGCTTGGGGATCTCCATCGCATATCGCAATTAGCCTGCTCCTTTATATTTTGCAGTACAATAAAACATGCAGAAATACATATAAAACTGCCTTTCGACAAATTTGAAAATATATATAATCTGGCTTATCGCCCCATCGAGTCTGGCTGATCGCATATTACATGTCGCAATGTATATTGGCCCCAGCATTGGGGGTTCGCCAATCGCCGATTGCCAATCGGCAATATCGGCGTATTGCTATTGGCCCCTTTGCATCAGTACTATCGCTGATTGCATATCGGTGTATCGCAGAGCTACGGCCCGGGGATCTTCCCTTATGACACACGCCGATCCGATATATATGCAGATGCGATATTGCATTGAGTCATGTTGCAATCGGACCATCGGGTCCGCGACATACATTGCAGTCAGGGGTTTTGGGGTGATGGCCTATTAACCGAACCCGCCGATTACATATATGTCGATATATATATGTGCCGATATATATAAAAGCTTCCCCACTCCGATAGTGTATGCCTCTATACCTTGGTCTGTCTGCCTCCGATAATGTATTTGCCATATAGCTATGTTTTTGACTGCTGATAGTGTTGAATGCATATATGTATGGGTTTTGATCCCCGATAGTGTTAAACACATCCCTTACTTTTTTGATAGCTCCCGATAGTGTTAATATGGGTTTATGCCACCGATAGGGTATATGACCCATACATCTATCTATATATATATATATATATATATATATATATATATATGCCTCCAATAGGCTCGATTTCATGGTTTTCTTCATGTTTTTGGGTCCCATTATTAGTGGATTTTGCTCCTTTTTACAAGGGATATAAGCAGCTTCATTTTATAATAACTTTTGCATCCTAAGTTAGTTTTGGCCCATTCAAATTGCAGTAGATTTAGAATGAGACGATCTTTGCCATGGGGCTAGTTCCAGGAACTCCCCTGGACTTTCATTTTTCCTCAGTGAGGAATACTTAGTCTTAGGAGTCTATCCAAAATTCATTTTGGATCACACCTCCCCACTAAAAGAACTTTTGGTCTCCAAAAGACTAATATACTGACCTGAATAGTAAATGAGAGTGACTCACCCTCTTCTTTCAACCTCGCTACACTTGCCTTTGCATAGTGCCTTTGAACCAAAGTTTCTAACCACTTCCCTTCTCTGGATGGGCTAGTCTTCCTGAGAAGAATTGTCTTCCTCCTTGCCTTACTGCAGAACTTCTACTGAAATGGTCATAGAAGGTAGTTTGAGCTTCTTTGCCTTGATCATTGACCCAAGTTGGCTCAAACAAATGTGAAGTACATCTGCTCCACAAAACTTTCATTTGTACCTATTTGACAAGCTGCCAACAACAACTGTTAACAACAACAGGGATACAGACAACCACTGGATGGACTAAATTCCTGCTTCAACAAAAGAAATAGATTTCACATCTTGTGAATGCCTCCATGTCTTACATCTACATACAAATGATGGACTAGATAACAAGCCCACAAAACATGCCTTTAAAGCAATCAACCCTTCAATTCAATCATACACATGTTCTGAAAACAAGGAAAACATCAACATCCCTATGTTCCTGCACATCATCTCATGCATGCATTTCATCCTCCAACTTTCACTAAGCACGTTGTACTTTCGAAGCTTGAATAAAATATAATGTTGTAGCAACAAAGTGAGCTTCCCACTCAACTTCTCCATTCACCTTCTTGATAAAATCTTGTAACTTGCATTCCATCAACAAAGAAATGCAAACAGATGCATCAATAGACGTGCAATCTTTAATTGGATAAGAACTCTAACCATTTCTTACCAATCCATTTCAAAGGTCCTTCCTTTGTCTACAAATTAGCATCAATATGTGAATCTTCCTTTCCATTTATGCCATCTTCTCTTTCCACCTTCTCCCTCAGCTTTAGTGGAAGCATTGCTGGATTCAAAGTTCAACACCTTTCAGCAAGATGCCCTTGCTTATGGCAGTAAGTGCAACACATATGCATCCTCTGGACAACATGATTTACGTTGTCCAATGGACCTTTGGCTGCCTGCTTCTTTTCCTTCAAAAGTTTCCTGTATGTGGCCATTCTCTTCCAACATCTAGAAGCATGATGGTTATCCAGACCACAAAAGGAACAAGCAACTCTTTTTCCATATCTATGTGGAAATTTATCATGTTTTGCAAAATCAAAAGGACTGTGGTTAGAACCAGATTTATCCCTGCCTCTTTTACCTTAATTGCCTTCATGAGGAGGTGAAGCAAATGAAGAAGTGGCTCCCTTTGGAATCCAATCAACCTCTTCAAGGCTATTAGAGTCTCCACAACTCTTTGGTTCAAGCAAATGATGTTTCAAGCCATTGTATTCCTCCTAAATACAATCTTCACACTCTTGAGATAGAGGACCTTCAATGAAACTCCTTCTTGGAACAATTTCAATGGCCTTCATGGCAGCTTTGGAACTCTTTCCATAAGACTGTCCATAGCCAAGACCCAAATATTTAGGCCTTTCCTCAACCATTATTGGTTCAATAATACCTTGTGCATGTTTTTCCAAGCCCTTTCCTTCATAGCCCATCTTGGACATTAGCTTGGAACCTCTGCCTTTAGTATCTTTCTCAAAAGAACCAATACAAGCATTCTCAGAAGAATTTGAAGACAAACTGGAATGGCTTACCTCTTCTTCACGTTGATACTTGACTAAAGCTTCTTGGGTAACAAAGAGCTGTGACTCCAACTCATGCATCCTTTTCAGGTTCATATTTGCAATATGAAGTTGCCTCTCCATTTCCTGCAATTTGTCAACAAGCAATTGCTTCTCTTCCTTCATGGAATTCAGCTACTTTCTAAGTATGCTGCTCTTCCTTCCATCCTCATACATTTCTCTCACCATATCCGTCATGGTGGATAATTCTTGCTTCATGTCTTCATCAAAGAGTCTTGTGAAGAGAGCAGAATTTGAGGACCCACTTGTAGAAGTTGTCATTATGCCAATGAACAAAAAAACTTCAACAAGATAAATAAAGAGGTTATTTAAGCAACCTCTTGCAACAAACCTCTTGTGCTTTGGATTGCCTTGAGGTCCTTTGGGATAGAAGAATTCCTTCAGCCCTTCTCCTTCTTGTCCTTCCTGGACTGAGCTATCAATAGCTTCCCCTTTACCTCTGCAAACTCAGAAAATAGTCAGTGTGCAAAACAAGCATACAATCAGCCTTTTGCTATTCAAACACCTTTTAGACAAGCAGTCTTTGCTTTGTCAATCAAGCATTTTGACATAACCTTCCTAAAGGTGTGGTTAATCAATCTTAAGCGCTCCAATACCACCTGATCTGAAAATGGGGCTCTTAGGCTTCTTGTCTAGCTTACAAGAACTTCTCCCACTTCCAAAGCTCGAATATTCCCAAGTCTTTAATGATTAACCAATGCAGAATTAACAAATGCTTGAAAGTAGAGGTATATGCTTGTTTTTATTGTTGGCTGTTAGATGCTTTAAAATCTGTTGTGTATGCTGATATTTAAATGTGCTTGAACATATATATAGATGCCGATAACAGTGAATAATTCAGCGAGGAAGTAAACACATAAGACAACGATGTAATATGGAGTTCACCCTGATATCTTGGGCTACGTTTCCTTGAGCTCTAATCAACTCGATTAGACTCTTTGGGATTATGTCTGAATTCTTTTTACAAGTCCTTGACTCAACTCCATATGGTTTACAAATGAACCAATGGGCTCATAATACCATCTTACCCCTGGTTGTCCTTTAGTTGCAAACAGTTCTAGGCTTCTCTGGACTAATTCTTTCAGTCAATGCTCTAAGACTCCTTTGAGCTTTTGGCTTCTCTGATTCCCTCAGAATTGTTCACTGTCTCTAGAATCCTTTTTCTGTCTTCAACTCAAACAACATTAGCAATAGCTTGAGAATTCAGTCTCTTTGCTATCTAATACTTCACTGAAGTATTCATTTGCTGCCTCCAACCTCCGGTGGCTTCTCTATCAAGCGCTCTGGCACACTGAGCCTCCCAATGGGTTCCTCAGCGCTCCAACTCTGCCCACACATTCACTGAGCATTACGGGCCTCCATGAGCTTCTTGGAACTCCTCCTGAGCATTGTATTGCCTCCACGAATGAGAATTCACCACTTTCTGTGTTATCAGTGCTTCGCTCTACCTCTAAGCGAATGAATCAATTGTGTTTTCAGACTCCGCCAACCCTGTTTCTGTTATGGAATGACTTTTTAAGCCCATTGGTGCTTGTCTATTCGTTTTAGCTCTCAGGCTCTCTGGCTCCTGGCTGCTGTCCCTTCACCTTCCTCCTGGAGCATTTAATAGTCATTGATAATGTCCCAATGCATGGTGGCCATTTGTTTTGCTGGGCAGGGCAATCGATGCTTTAAATTATTTTGAAACAGTCGTTCTCTATTTACACAGAGAATGTTGTAAAAACAAGGGAAATCCGCATAAAACCCAATATATTGGACTTCAAACATTCATAATCCTGCTTTATAGCGCCATCGGGTTTGCCTGGGGATCGCCATCGCATATTGCAATTGGCATGCTCCTTTATATTTCGCAATACAATAAAACATGCAGAAATACATATAAAACTGCCTTGAAGCAGATTTTAAAATATATAATTTGGCTTATCGTCCCATTGGGTCCGGCTGATCGCATATTGCATGTTGCAATGTATATTGGCCCCAGCATCAGGGGTTCACCGATCGGTGATATCGGTGTATTGCTATCAGCCCCTTCGCATCAGTGCTATCGTTGATCACATATCAGCATATCGCAGAGCTATAGCCCGGGGGTCTTCCCTTATGACACATGCCGATCCGATACATATGCGGATGTGATATTGCATTGAACCATGTTGCAATCGGACCGTCGGGTCCGCGACATACATCGCAGTCGGGGGTTTTGGGGTGATGGCCTATTAACCGAACCCACCGATTACATATATGCTGATAATATATATATATATATATTATATATATATATATATATATATATATATATATATATATGTGCGATTATATATATATAAAAGCTTCCCCCGCTCCAATAGGTGTATTCCACTATACCTTGGTTTGTTTGCCTCCGATAGTGTATTTTGCCATATAGCTATGTTTTTTGACCGATGATAGCGTTGGAATGCATATATGTATGGGTTTTGATCCCGATAGTGTTAAATGCATCCCTTGCTCTTTTGATAGCTCCCGATAGTGTTACTATGGGTTTATGCTGCCGATAAGGTTATATTGACCATAATATATATATATATATTATGTATGTTTTATGCCTTCGATAGGCTCGATTTCATGGTTTTTTTCATGTTTTTGGGTCCCATTATTAGTGGATTTTGCTCCTTTTTACAAGGGATATAAGCAACTTCATTTTATAATAATTTCTGCATCCTATGTCAGTTTTGGCCCATTCAAATTGCAGTAGATTCAGAATGAGACGATCTCTGCAATGGGGCTAGTTCCAAGAACTCCCCTAGACTTTCATTTTTCCTCAGTGAGGAATACTTAGACTTAGGAATCTATCCAAAATCCATTTTAGATCATTCAAACATGAGAGCACAACAACGTAAGTGATTTCAATGAAATGATCTATCATCTTGAGTTGATGATTTGATCTAAAGGGAATCTCCATAGCAAATTTAAGACTGTCGCCCCCCAATCAAGGACCTAGAGCCACTCTATTCCAACACACATATTGATCCAAAATTGGGCCAAGATTGACCACAACACACTTTGTTCAAGAAACCTTCGTGGTATTAGAAAAAGAGAACACAATATTGTATGTGATTCAATAGAATAGTCTATCCACCTGAGACAATGAATCCATTTAAAAACTATTTCCTAACCAACCTTAAAACCACCACACCCCATTTGGAGACTAAGAGCAACCTTTTTCCAACACACCATTCCTATTATGCCAAAGTTAACCATAGCCTATTTTGGTCAAGAGACCTCGAGAGCATTAGAACATGAGAACAAAACATTATAAGTGACTTCAACATGATGGTTTCTCCACTCGAGCCAAAGGCTCCATCTAAAGGGGATCTCTAGACTAGCCTTAAGACCACCACCCCTCAATTGGGGACAAAGAGTTGCCTTTTTCTACAACATTCATGCACCCATTGCTATTGGGCCAAGGTTGGCCACAAACTACTTTTGGTCAAAAGACCTCCATGAGATTATGACATAAGAACATAATAATGTTAGTAACTATAGCGAGATGGTCTATCCACTTAAGCCAATGTCTCCCTATAAAGAGGATTGCCAAATGTATGTTATGTTGATTTGGGGTAGCATCGGATGTGCTCTAGCCATGAAAATTGGTGGAGAGGCTAAAGCACATGAGATCTCCAAGACCCAAAAATGGTTTGGGTAGATACTACTCGATTAAGGAGATATTAAAATAAGTAATATTTTTAATGGATAAAATATTAATGGGTATTAATATAAAACTGGGTTAGAAGGTTCTAAAAGACATGGATCAAGACAAATCTAATATTAGCCATTGATTAGAGATGTAATCTCGGTCGTTGAAGGACCAATAGAAAAAGTATAAGAGGAGGCTTGAGGGAAAAGTATAAGAGGAGGCTTGAGGGTCGGTTGGAGAATACACCAGAGTGATCAGTGATTCGATCTTCTAGAGCGGAGTTTGCTAAGAAAAGTCGAATCAGTGATTAGTTTGCAGTAAGGGGCAGTGAGTATGAGATACAGAGGCAAAGATAGTGCTGGAAGACCAGCGTAGAGACAGAGGCAGACGCAGAAGCCAGAGGGAGCCACATAGAGGTTAGCTGAGACAATGCAGAGACCAGAAGGGCCTGCGTCATCCATGCAAAGGTTGCACGAGTGACGAAGAGGGCCATAGAGGTTGTGCAGTGCCTTAGAGGGTTGACGCAAAGGGTTTTGAGGCTAACGCAGAGGCCAGGAGGGATGACGCAGTGCTTCAATTGTGTTGGAGAGGGTTTTGTGGGGTAGATTTTCTGAATATCTGCTTTCAAATAGAGAGGTATTGCTGCTGGATTATTTTCTCTATCGGGTGAGCCAATTTGGCACCTAGTTGTACTCAAGGATAGAATGCATAATAACATAACCCTCATAATTGCTGCACTGATTTTCCCAAGTTGGGTTTTTCCAGGGACGAGTCTTCCAAAAATAATGGTGTCACTTGTGTGTTTGTTATTTCTTTTAGCAGTTGATCTGTAGATGGTTGAGACTATATTGTGTTTATTTCAATATTTATATGTTTAAATAACCTGTTCGTATTTAATAAGTAGGAGAAATAAACCAAAGAATACAGATAAAATTTCTAATGGGTAATACTTAGAAATTTCAACCTGGTATCAGAGCGTGGTTGCAGATCACAGGAGACCTGAAGCAAAGTATTTGTAGCAGAAACAATTGTCCCAAGTGACAAAAGTTGTTCTAGCAGAAAGTGATGGAGAAAGGTTGACGCATAGGGACTACGTCATCAGTTTGGGCTAGAGAGAAGTCAACGCAGAGGCTGAGGAGGGTAGAAAAGGCTCATGAAGAGCCACGCAGAGACCAGGAGGGTTGACGCAGTTGGCCTGGGGAGCATTTCAGCGAGTGCCGAGATTGCGCAGAGCCTAGAGGCTCAGTCCTTCGATTGCTGGGGCTTAAGAAGTAGTGAAGTAGTGCGGGGATTGCGAGTAGTGAAGTTGGTGGGGTGTTGTTGCTGTCAAGACAGAACAATACCTAATGGGCAAAACCAAGGTAGAGGGAGTCGCCTTCGAGGCAAATTTCTAACGAAGGAATCCAGATCAGTGTTGTAAGTGCATAGGAGATCGGATAGGTGTGACTTGATGGTTGGCAGGAGGATTTCCAAGAGGGAAATCAAGACTCAGAGGGAGTCTAGCAGAGAACTTCCATACGGGAAGTAGTTGTTGATTTGGGGTAGCATCGGATGTGCTCTAGCCACGAAAATTGGTGGAGAGGCTAAGGCACATGAGATTCAATACGCAGAAAGGGTTTGGGTAGATTCTAAACAGTTTGAGAGATATTAAAATAATTAATATTTTGAATGGAGTCCCTAAGTCTAAACTTAGGGAAATTAAAATATTAATGTGAATTAATATAAAATTGTGTTAGAATGGTCCAAAAGTCATGGATCAAGCCAAATTTAATCTTATCTATTGATTAGGGACTTAATCTCGGCCGTTGATTTGTCAACGAGAAAAGTATAAGAGGAGGTTTGAGGGTCACTTGGAGAACGCACTAAGAGATCAAGATTTCGACTTTCTAGGGTTGGGTTTGTTGAGAAAGTTGAGAGAGTGATCAAAGTTGCAGTTGAGGGGCAGTGAATACAGAAGCAGAGAGGTAGAGATAGCACTGGGAGGATCAGAGCAAATGCCGAGAGAGAGGGAAGCAGACGCAGCCAAGGGCTCACGCAGAGGCAGCTAAGAGCTGTGCAGTGCCTCAAAGGGCTAGCGTGGGTGACGCAGACAGTTAGAGGACTGACGCAGTGCCTCCAGAGGCTAACGCGGGCCAAGCCGTAGTGATGCTAGGCTAATGTTGGGCTAGAGAGACGCTGACGCAATCCCTAGAGGCTGACGCTAGGGTTTCGTGGGGTGGATTGGAGCTGTGGAGTTGCCAGAGTGTTTATCTAGGGTTTCTGTTGGAATTTTTACTTCCAAGTAGAGAGGTACTACTGCCGAGATTTTTCTCTGTTGAGTGAGCTGGATTTGGCACCTAGATTGTTTTCTGAAAATGCTTAATAAATTAAACCCTTAGATAACTGCACCGATTTTCCCGCATTGGGTTTTTCCGGGGTCATTAGTCCAAAAACAATGGTGTCACTTGTGTGCTTGTTTCTATTTCCTTCAGTTGATGATCTGTAATGTGTTGAGCATGCATTTGTATTTATTTCCAGTATTTACATGGTAAATAACTTGTTTATTAACATAACAAGTAGGTAGGAATAAATTAGTAAAGTGCATGAAGGGTTTCTAACAAGTCAGACTTAGAAATTCCAACATGGTATCAAAGCGTGGTTGCAGATCATAGGAGAACTAAGGACATAAGCCTGAACAGAGCAACAACAGTGAAAAAAACTATGCTGAGTGACAGAAGTTGTTCCAAACAGAGTAGCAACAAGGAAGGGGTGATGCAGTGCTTGCGTCATCAAGATTGAGCCAGGAAGAGGCAGCACAAAGGCTGAGGGAGTCAAAGGCAAGCTCATGCAGAGCCATGCAGAGGCTAGGAGGGCTGACGCAGTTGGCTGAGGAGGTTGATTTGCCGGTGCCAATATTGCACAGAGCCTAGGAGCTCTAACCTTCAGTTTGCTAGGGTTTAGGAGGCTGTGGTAAGTTGCAAAGTGGAGTTGGTGGGGTACTGTAGTCAGAACAATACCTAACAGGGTAAGACCAAGGGTGAGGGAGTTGTTGCTGAGGTGGATTTCTAGCCAAGGAATCCAGATCAATGTTGCAGTTGCACAGACGATTGGAGGGGCATCTCGACATTGGCAGAAGGGTTTCCAGGAGGGAAATCGAGGCTTAGAGGAGTCGTACCGAGAACTTCCAGGAGGGAAGTAGAGGAGCAACGAAATGGCACTACACTAAGTAAGAGACCAAGAAAGATTGGACGAAGCCTCAAACTTTGTAGTCTGGAAGGCTAGAATCTTATCCGTACTAGACATGAATCGTGTCAAGCACTTTGCCTTAAGGATGATAGCTATCCCAGTTGACCCGGCTGATAACGACAGGTACGAGGATGCAATGGCGAGGGCTAAGAGTATCATCCTTGACGGGGTCAAGGATCATATAGTACCACATATTGCCGAGAAGAACACGGCATAGGAGATGTGGGAGGCCTTGACCAAGTTGTATCGGCATACTTCCGTGTAGAGGAAGATGCTACTAGAAAATCAATTGTGATCATGCCAGATGAAGAAAGGAGAATAGATCGATCCATTCCTCGGTCAATTGAAGGAGATCTGGGATCAACTGACTTCCATAGGGGCAACGCTGGATCTAGAATTGATGGTCAGAAGACTGGGAGGTGTTTGTCTAGAGCATACTAGGCAGGGCGACCCTTCTAGATTTGGAGGAAATGTGGGCTGCTCTTTGCCAAGAAGAGATCAGAAGGCTGAGCAAGGTGGGAAGTAGCAGTAAGGGGATCAGAATCAAGGAGGAGGAGGACAATGTTGCCCTAGCATCTGAGGGAAAGTAAGAGAAACAAAAGAAGGACCTCTCCAAGGTCAAATTCTTCCACTATGGGGAGCTGAGTCATTATGCGACCTAGTGTCCAAGGAAGAAGAGTAAGGGAGAGGCCTCCGAGACCAAGGGAGCGCCAGCAAGGGTAGAGAAGGAAGTGGAGACAGACGATGATTGTGTCATGAGTGTTCATGTGCCACTTCAGAAGAAGTGGGGAGACATCGAGATGTAGTCAGGAGGACTATAGGCGATGAGGGGCAGGATCCTCGAGGTACCCAACCTCTTGGATTATACCTTGCTACGGGAGCCCCGAAGAGGAGTAGCAAGACTTGCAGATGTCAGTAGATATGGATGGAAATGGATCGAAAAAGGGAGCTACAGTGCAGGATTCCTAGGATAGCGCGAGGCTAGCAGGCTACAACAGTGTGAGAGGCATGGGAGTGTTGCACTAGTGCAGGATGGCACAGAGAGGTATGTAACAGTGCGAGATGCATGGACTTATTGTAGCAGTGCAGAGGTTAGAGGGAGAGCACTTGTCAGTGACAGAGGGAGCTTCAACACTAGGAGTGCTTCTAGCCTGACGAAGATGTCAGAGTTGGGAGATCAATTACTTACTTCTCAGTAACTGAGTTGCAGTGCAGCAATTAGCAATGGCAGTGCTATGGGCAACACGATGCAGCATGATGAGAGAGGGTGCAGTGCAGATGCAGCAGTGGCAATGGCAGGGCCATGGGCGGCAGCATGGATGCTGAGGGAGTTGCAATACAAATGCAGCAGTGGCAGTGGCAGGGCCATGGGTAGTAGTACACGATGCAAAAGTGTAGAGGATGTTTGGGCAGATTCTAAACAGTTTGGGAGATATTAAAATAATTAATATTTTTAATGGAGTCCCTAAGTCTAAACTTAGGGAAATTAAAATATTAATGTGAATTAATATAACACTGTGTTAGAATGGTCCAAAAGTCATGGATCAAGCCAGATCTAATATTTTAGCCGTTGATTAGGGACTTAATCTCGACCGTTGATTTGTCAACAAGAAAAGTATAAGAGGAGGCTTGAGGGTCACTTGGAGAACACACTAAGAGATCAAGATTTCGACTTTCTGGGGCTGGGTTTGCTGAGAAAGTTGAGAGAGTGATCAGAGTTGCAGTTGAGGGGCAGTGAATACAGAAGCAGAGAGGTAAAGATAGCACTGGGAGGATCAACACAGAAGTCGAGAGAGAGGGACGCAGAAGCAGCCAAGGGTTCAGGCAGAGCCAGCCAGGGCTCACGCAGAGGCAATCAGGAGTTGCATAGTGCCTTAGAGGGCCAGCGTGGGTGACGCAGTGCCTCCAGAGGCTAACGCGGGCCAAGTCAAAGTGACACTGGGCTAACGCTGGGCCAAAGAGAGGTTGACGCAGCTCCTAGAGGCTGACGCTGGGGTTTCGTGGGGAAGATTGGAGCCATGGATTTGTCGGAGTATTTATTTGGGGTTTCAGCCGGAATATCTGCTTCCAAGTAGAGAGGTACTACTGCCGAGATTTTTCTCTGTTAAGTAAGCCAGGTTTGTCACCCAGATTGTATTCTGAAACTGCTTAATAAATCAAACCCTCAGATAACTACACTGGTTTTCCTGCATTGGGTTTTTCTGGGGACATTAGTCCAAAAACAATGGTTTCAGTTGTGTGCTTGTTTCTATTTCCTTCAGTTGATGATCTGTAATGTGTTGAGCATGCATTTGTATTTATTTCCAGTATTTACATGGTAAATAACTTGTGAGTTAACAGAACAAGTAGGTAGGAATAAATCAGTAAAGTGCATAAAGGGTTTCTAATGTGTCAAACTTAGAAATTCCAACAGTAGCGACTTAGAGGGAGTCAAAGAGAGATCTTCCAGAGGGAAGTAGAGACTCAAAGGAGTCGAAAGGAAGAGCAGAGACATGACCATGAATGGACAAAGGGATCATGATAGGCTGGAAGAGGAATCCAACTTTGTGGTTTGGAAGCCCAGGATCCTATCCATTCTAGATAGATATTGCATCAAGGCCTTCACCTTGAGAACAATGGCTATCCCAGTTGACCTGGCTAACAATGAAAAGTACGAGGAGGCAATGGCCAAGGCGAAATGCATCATCCTTGATGGGGTCAAAGATCATGTGGTGCAACATATTGCCGAGAAGGATATGGCAAAGGAAATGTGGGACACCTTAAAGACGTTGTACTAGCATACTTCCATCCAGAGGACGATGTTACTTGAGAATCAACTGCGGTCATACTAGATGCAGAAGGGGGAGCAGATAGATCACTTCCTCGGTAGATTGAAGGAGATCCAGGACCAACTGACTTCCATAGGGGCCAAGCTGGATCAGGAGTTGATGGTGAGGATTGCTCTAAACGGAATCTCCGAGGAGTGGGAGACATTCGTCCAGAGCATTCTGGGCAGGGAAAATATTTAAGATTGGGAAGAATTGTGGGCGGCTCTTTGCTAAGAAGAGATCAGACGACTGACCAAGATGGGAAGTAGCAGCGAAGGAGTCTGGATCAAGAAGCAAGAGGAAGAGGATGCAGCTCTGGCATCTGCGGGGAAGCAGGAGAAGAGGAAGAAAAAGGACCTCTCTAAGGTTAAGTGCTTCAATTGTGGGGAACTGGGTCATTATGCGAACTAGTGTCCAAGCAAGAAGACTAAGGGAGAGGCGTCTGACTCTAAGGCAGCGCCATCAAAGGCGGAAAAGGAGGTAGAGGAGGATGACGATTGTGCCATGAGTTCTCATGTACCTCTAAAGAAGAGGTGGGGAGACATCGAGTTGTAGTCAGGAAGACTACAGGCAATGAGGGGCAGGATCTTTGAGGTACCCAAACTCTTGGATCAGATCCTTGCTATGGGAGCCCCGAAGTGAGAAGTAGCAAGATTGACAATGTCGTTAGGAATGGATGCAGATGAAGCGGCAGAGAGTGCTATCATGTAGTAGTCCCGGGAAGCATAGATCTAGTAGGCTGCAGCAGTGCGAGATGCACAGAGGAGGTTGCAACAATGTCAGATGGCACAAAGAGGTTTGCAGTGGTGTGAGAGGCAGGGATTTGTTGCAGCAGCGCAAAGGCAGTAAAGGGAGCACTTGATAGCGAGAGAGAGAGCTTCAACATTAGGAGTCTTTCTAGCCCGACAGGGATGTCAGTAGTTGTGTGGATCAATTACTCACTTCTCAGTAACTGAGTTGCAGTGCAGTACCAGTTAGCAGTAGCACGATGCAACATGATGAGAGGGGGTTGCAGTGGAGATGCAGTGTTGGGAGAAAGGACCAACAGCAACACGGATGCAAAGGGAGCTGTCGTACGGATGCAACAGTGGCAGTGGCAGGGCCATGGGCAGCACTACTGGATGCAACAGTGCAGAGGATGTTGGGCGTGGAGGCCTAGCATCAACACAGGTACCGATGCCGTATAATCAAAGTGATGCTCAGTGTGGAGTATTACTAGAGCACAATCCTCACTAAGATGGAGTGTTGATTTGGGGTTGCATCGGATGTGTTCTAGCCATGAAAATTGGTGGAGAGGCTAAAGCACATGAGATCTCCAAGACCCAGAAATGGTTTGGGCAGATTCTACCCGGTTAAGGAGATATTAAAATAATTAATATCTTT
Source organism: Pinus taeda (assembly GCA_000404065.3). Classification (NCBI taxonomy): domain Eukaryota; kingdom Viridiplantae; phylum Streptophyta; class Pinopsida; order Pinales; family Pinaceae; genus Pinus; species Pinus taeda. The sequence goes on from APFE030922069.1 coordinate 350,454, forward strand.
AATGGAGTTCCTAAGTCTAAACTTAGGAAAAATAAAATATTAATGGATATTAATATAAAACTGGGTTAGAAGGTTCTAAAATACATGGATCAAGCCAAATCTAATCTTAGCTGTTGATTAGAGATGTAATCTCGGCTGTTAAAGTACCAACATGAAAAGTATAAAAGGAGGCTTGAGGGTTAGTTGGGGAATACACCAGAGTGATCAGTCATTCGATTTTTTAGAGTGGGGTTTGCTAAGAAAAGTTGAATCAATGATGAGTTTGCAGCGAGGGGTAGTGAGTACGAGACGAAGAGGCAGAGATAGTGCTGGAAGACCAGTGCAGAGATGGAGAGGCAAACACAGAAGCCAGAGAGATCCACGCAAAAGCTAGCAAAGACATCGCAGAGGCCAGAAGGGCCTGCGTTATCCACGCAGAGGCTGCAAGAGTGACGTAGAGGGCCATAGAGGCTATATAGTGCCTCAGAGGGCTGGCACAGAGGGTTTTGAGGCTAACGCAGAGGCCAGGAGAGCTGACGCAGTGCTTCAGTTGTGTTGGAGAGGGTTTCGTGGGGCAGATTTTTTGAATATTTGCTTCCAAATAGAGAGGTATTACTACCGGATTATTTTCTCTGTCAGTGAGTCAGTTTGGCACCCAGTTGTACTCAATGATAGACTGCATAATAAAATAACCCTCAGAATTGCTACACAGGTTTTCCCAAGTTGGGTTTTTCTGGGGTTGAGTTGTCCAAAAATAACGGTGTCACTAGTGTGTTTGTTATTTCTTTCAGCTGTTGATTTGTAGATGGTTGAGACTCTATTGTGTTTATTTCGATATTTATATGTTTAAATAACTTGTTCATAATTAACAAATAGGAGAAATAAACCAGAGAATACAGATAAAATTTCTAACAGGTAATACTTAGAAATTTCAACATGTTAATACCATCACCCCTAATCACCACTTTTACTATATTGTGGTATATGCAAAACCATCGGTTTAAAACCACATGACTAAGTCAAACATTGCTAAATGAGATATGCAAACATGCATAAATGTAAATTTTAAGCACTGAGCATGTAGTCTAACAACAAAGTAGTTGAAAGCATTGGATGAATGTGACAAGTTCCATCCTTATTATGGTCCAATTTTGAGGGGGTGGTTATTGTTTGAATATTGCACTTGAACGCACTACTCTACCTCACTAATTGACATAAGTGTACAGCAAAAATGAGAGAGGTAATAAACAAGAATGCAAGAGACCCAAGAGGTGTGTGAGACTATGTAAATTACTATATGTTTTTCATTAGTTGGCATTTAAAAGGCTTAAGATACATAGAAACCATCTTCACAACATTTTGGTCTATATGAAACCATGGGCTTATGACCACACCACTCTCAAATATTGGTTAATGAGAAATACAATATAATATTTTAAAATAAGTTATCATCCATTAGTTAATGAAAAAAAATAGTTTACTGTTGTCTTAAACCCAAAGCTACTAAGCACGCTATTAAGCACTGGGTGTGATAAAGAAAAACTCAAGTGTATACCCTTGAACACTTAAAACGTCTAGGGCTAAAACGATTTAAGTTAGTTGATTAGTGCAGTGTAATTCATATATTCCATGGAATATAGTGAAACACCCTAACAAATGGGTATTGTTACCGCTCAAACTAGCAAGGGACCTAAAGGGAAAATGCTAGGCCAAGGGCAACAAATGGAGACTTAGCCCACTGTCACCTCAGCTAAGGCTCCCTTCTATTTACGGAATTTCATCGATGGGAGGAGACCTCGTATATTTTGGAGTCACCGATGAAGGATATGTCCATGAAAGGATGTGGAGTGACCCAAATAATCCATTTCCCGGAAGAGTTAGAAGGATAAAGCTTGCTTGCTTTCTAAGCAAGGTACAATGTCTTCTAGGGAAAGGAAGGGAGGATTTAAGGGTTAGATTTATGGGATATGACTTGTGAAGGAATTTTGCAATCCCTAAAATCCTTATTGAAATCGGTATCCCAGATGGTTCTTGAAGAATTGTATTTTGAAAGGAATGGGACCACACAGGACCAAGTGGACCTAGTCTAGGGTAGGGAGAAGAGTATGGCAACCAATGATTGTCCCTAACCGGGACAAGGTATGGAAATGGATCAAAGAAAGAATATCCACTTAAAAGTTTGAATTGATCCAATAAGGTACTAGCCTTTGGGGATGCTAGGGAAAAGTTTGATCCCGGAGCTAGGGCTTGGCTTCTCACAACTCCACTATCGAAATGGCCTCAAATTTGGGAGAGGTCTTGAGGAAACACTAGCATAAGAGACCCTAAGAGATTGAACTTTTTGGATGGGTAGTTTGCTGGGAAATGATGCCCTAGTTGACCCAACTTGGCTAGACCTGGGAAAAGGTAAAAATATATGATTTTAGGTGACTACCTCTTGGTAGATCAGTACCCTAGTCTTGGGAGAATGTAGTCTATGATGAATATGAGTGAGGATATTTGATTCTGAGTCAAGGAGGCCTCAAGACCACTTTGCTAGCCTTCTAGATCAAAGAGAAACAATCTTGCAGCTTTTATACTGTGATGTGCAAAGGAGATGGCTTATCAAGGTCAGTTCATTGATAGAATTACCCCTAGGAGATGTTCACATTACATGACCCATACATTGATAGGTGCTATAATAGAGACAAAATTCCACAATTTAAAGCAGTGAATGCATGCAACAATTAGCTTTAAAATAGCGAAAATCCCAGTCCAATGTATATGACAAAGTAAACAAGAATAACATTAAAAAAATGTACTTACATGTAACAAAATATATTCAACCATCCACAATTGACAAAAGAGAAGCTCCAAGATAAGATAGACCAATATCCACACATCAAAATTCATCCATAAAGCTCCAATTCATCCTCTAGAAAAAGTGTGAATTGTTGAAATTTCTAAGTCTGACATGTTAGAAATCCCTACTGCATTATTTGGTTTAATTTCTCCTAGTTGTTCATTCCATTAACAAGTTATTTGTAAATATAAATACTGAAATAAACACAAATGCAGCCTTAACTCATATACAGATCAGCAACTGAAATACTGAGACAAACACACAAGGGACATCGTTATTTTTGGACAATCGTCCTTGGAAAAACCCAATGCGGGAAAACCGGTGCAACAATTCTGAGGGTTTTATTATTATACAAATTCTTGAGTAAAACTAGGGTGCCAGAAATGGCTCACCCAACATAGATTGTTACACAACAGTAATACCTCTTCTCGGAGACAAATATTCAGCCTCTCAGCTCTAGCTTTCCCCACAAAAATCCTTCCGGCGCTTCCTCTTGGTCCTGGGTCAACCCTGCTAGCTTCAGCTCACCTCCTAAAGTCTCTATGTTAGCCTTCATACCTCTATGTTGGCTCTCTGGCCCTTTGTGTCACCCACACAGGCCCCTCAGCATTGCGCAAACCCTAGCTACCTCTGTGTAGCCTCTGCGGCCTCTGCGTAGCTCTAGCTACCTCTGTGTTAGCCTCTTCATTCACTACGCCGACCCTTTGGCACTATCCCTGCCTCTCTGCTATGCACTCACTGCCCTTGCTGCAACAAATTACTTGTTTGAATTTTCTCAACAAGCCCCACTCCAGAAAATCGAATTGATTGATCAATCTTGGTGTAATCCAACTGACCCTCAAGCCTCCTCTCATACTTTTCCTGTCGAGTCTTCGACGACCGAGATTAAGTCTCTAATCAACGACTAAGATTAGATTTGGCTTGATCCATGTCATTTAGAACATTCTCACATATTAAAACCCATTAATATTTTAATTTTCCTAAGTTTTGACTTAGGAACCTCATTAAAAATATTAATTATTTTAATATCTCTCCAACCAGGTGGAATTTCCCCAAACCATTTCTAGGTGTTGGAGATCTTATGTGCCTTAACCTCTCCACCAATTTTCATGGTTACAACACATCCGATGCTACCACAAATCAACACTCCCTCTTAGCAAGGAATGTGTTCTAGTAATGTTCCACCACTGAGCATCACACTAATCCTTCCGCACCGATACCTGTGCTGATGCTTGGCTTGCTGCCTCACATCATCTACACTGCTGCTTCCTATACTGCTGTCCATGACACTGCCACTGCCACTGCCACATTTGTACTGCATCTCCCTCTCAATATGATACCCCTAGCACTGCCACTGCTAACCGCTGCACTGCAACTTAGTTACTGAGAAGTAAGTAACTGATCTACCCAATTACTAACATCCCTGTTAGTTTAGAAGCCTCATGAAACCGACGCTGCCTTTGCTACTATCTTGTGCTCCCTCTGCTGCCACTGCGCTGTTGCATACACCTTTGTGCCTCTCGCACTGTTGCAACCTCCACTGCGTTGCCTTAGATTCCTACACCCAAGCACCACCTTGCTGCTCCACTACACTTTGCTCCACCTGACCTATGTCATCTTGCTACTGTCGTTAAGGGCTCCCGTAGCCGGATATGATCCAAGATTTTGGGCACCTCAAGGATCTTGCCCCTAGTATGTAGTCCTCCTGACTACAACTCGATGTCTTCCCACCTCTTCTCTAGAGGTGCACGAGTACTCATGGGACAATCGTCGTCAGTCTCGACTTCTTTCTCTGCCTTAGCCGGAGCTACCTTGGAGTCGGAATACTCTTCCTTGTTCTTCTTCTTGGGACACTAGGATGCATAATGTCCCAGCTCCCCAAAATTGAGGCACTTCACCCTGGAGATATCCTTCTTCTTCCTCTTTCCTTGTTGTCATGCAGATGCTAGAGCCGCATCCTCCTTCTGTTTCTTGATTCGACCTCCTTTGCCACTACTCCCCGCCTTAGTCAACCGTCTGATCTCTTCTTGGCGAAGAGTTGTCCACATCTCTTCCCATCTTGGAAGAATAGCTCTGCCCAAACTGCTTTGGACAAATGTCTCCTACTCCTCAGAGACTTCATTCAAGGCAGTCCTCACCATGAATTCCAGACCCGCTGTAGATCATATGGAAGTAAGTTGGTCATGAATCTCCAGCAATATGAGGAGGAATAGATCTATCTTCTCCCCCTTCTACATTTGATACGACCGCATTTTATTCTCCAATAACATCTTCCGCTACACGGAAGTGCCCTGATATAAGGTCGTCAAAGTATCCCACATCTCCTTCGTTGTTTTATTTTTAGCAATAGTGGTATGACATGATCCTTGACCTTGTCAAGGATTAGGCATTTTTCCCTCACCATTGCATCCTCATACTTCTCATTATCTGCTAGGTCGACTGGGATAGCCACGGTTCTCAAGGCAAAGCCCTTGATGTGATGTCGATCCAGGACTGCAAGGATCCTAGCTTTCTAGATGACAAAGTTGGAAGCCCTATCCAACCTGTCCTGATCCCTTGGTCTGATCACTGCCATTTCTGCTCCTATTCTAGACTCTTTCTGAGTTTCGACTTCCCTTCTAGAAATCTCCCTCTACGTCTTGATTTCCCCACTGGAAATCTTCCTGCCAAATGTCGGACCGCTCCTCTCCAATCCTCCTTACAACTCCAACTTGAATATGGATTTCTTGGCTAGAAATTCGTCAAGGTAGTGACTCCCTCTACCTTGGTTCTGTCTCGTTAGGTACTATTTTGCTTCGACAGAAATGACACCCCACCATATTCCCAACCGCAATCTGCCCACAACTCCCTAGGCTCCGACAACTAAAGAAAATGAACCTTCCAGCTCTGCGCAATCCCTGCAAAGGCTGAATCGCTCCTCTAGCCAACTACGTCAATCCTACTTGGCAGAGTAGGATGACATGGCTCTTCGTGAGCCTCTTTTGCCTCTTTCTGCCTCTGTGCTGGCCCTCTCCTAGGCTCGAAATGATGACGCAGGCCCTCTCATCACTTCTTCTCTGCTACCTTCTGCTTAGGAGCAGTTCTATCTCTCGGGACAATTGCTACTTGTTGATTTGGGGTAGCATCGAATGTTCTCTAGCCATGAAAATTGGTGGAGAGGCTAAAGCACATGAGATCTCCAAGACCCATAAATGGTTTGGGGAAATTCTACCCGGTGAAGGAGATATTACAATAATTAATATTTTTAATGGGTTCCTAAGTCTAAACATAGGAAAATGAAAATATTAATGGGTATTAATATAAAACTGGGTTAGAAGGTTCTAAATGACATGGATAAAGCCAAATCTAATCTAAGTTGTTGATTAGAAATGTAATCTCAACCGTTGAAGACTCAACAAAAAAAGTATAAGAGGAGGCTTGAGGGTAAGTTGGAGATACACCAGATTGATCAGTCAGTTTGATTTTCTAGAGTGGGGTTTGTTAAGATAAATCAAACCAATGATTAGAGTTGCAAGGAGGGGCAGTGAGTGCATGGCAGAGAGGTAAAGATAGTGTTGGAAGACCAGCACAGAGGCAAAGAGGCAAACGCAGAGGCCAGAGTGACTGCGCAAAGGGCCAAAGGGCCTATGTGAGTGACGCAGAGGCTTCAGAGGTGACACAGAGGGCCAGAAAACGCTGCACAGAACATCAGAATGCTGACGCAGAGGGTTTCAGGCTGACGCAGAGGCCAGGAGGGCTGATGCAGAGCCTCAGAGAGGCGTTGAGAGAGTTTTGTGGAGCAAACTTTTAGAATATCTGCTTCCAAAGAGAGGTATTATTGCCAGATAGATTTCCCTGTCGGGTGAGCCAATTTGGCACCCAGTTGTACTCAAGAAAATTTGCTTAATAATAAAACCCTTAGAACTGTTGCACCAGTTTTTCCAAGTTGGTTTTTTCCGGGGACGATTGTCCAAAAATAACGGTGTCCCTTGTGTGTTTATCTATTTCTTTCAGTTGATGATTTGTAGATGGTTGAGACTGCATTGTGTTTATTTCAGTATTTATATGGTTAAATAACTTGTTCAATAATTAAACAAGTAGGAGAAATAAACCAGATAACGCAGGAAATTTTCTAACAGGTTAGACTTGGAAATTTCAACATGTTATTGGAACGTTGCAGATCACAGGAAAGCTGAAGGCACTAGTTGAATCGGAGAATTTGTAGCAGAAATAGTTGTCTCGTGTGACAGAAGTTGTTCCTAAGAAGAAAGCAGCAGAGAAGGGGTGACACAAAGGGCCTGCGCCATCAGTTCGAGCCAGAGAAGGGCCTGCATCATCAGTTCAAGCTAGAGAAGGGCTAGCGCAGAAGCAGTGAGAGGTAGAAGAGGCTCACGAAGAGCCACGTCATCCTTCTCAGCCAAGTAGGAGTGATGCAATTGGCTATTGGAGCTACTCATCCACTGCTGGGATTGTGTAGAGCCTAGAGGCTCATTTCTTCAGTTGCTAGGGCATAGGAAGCTATGGGCAAATTATGGAGTGAGAAGCTAGTGGGGTGCTGTCGTTGTTAAGGTAGAGCAATACCTAATGAGATAGAACCAAGGTAGAAGGGAGTCGCTACCTAGGCGGATTTTTAGCCAAGAAATCTAGATCAGTGTTGCAGGAGCAAAGGAGATGGGAGAGGTGTGATTCCACTGTTGGCAAAAGGATTTCTAGCAGGGAAATTGAGACTCAGAGGGAGTCTAAAAGAAAACTTCTAGGAGGGAAGTAGAGACTCAGAGGGAGTCGAAGAGAGAACTTCTAGGAGGGAAGTAGAGACTCAGAGGAGTTGAAAAGAAGAGCAGAGATGACCATGAACAGATTGAGGGATCAGGATAGGATGGACGGGGCGTCCAAATTTGTCATCTGGAAGGCCAGGATCTTGTCTGTTCTAGATAGAGATCGCATCAAGGTCTTCACCTTGAGAATGGTGGCTATCCCAGTCGACCTAGCTGATAACAAAAAGTATGTGGATGTGATGGCCAAGACAAAGTGCATAATCCTTGATAGGGTCAAGGATCATGTAGTTCAACATATTGTCGAGAAGAATACGACAAAGGAGATGTGGGACACCTTGACGACATTGTATCAGGGCACTTCCATGCAGAGGAAGATGCTACTGGAGAATCAACTGCGGTCGTATCAGATGCAGATGGGGGAGCAGATAGATCACTTCCTCAGCAAGTTGCAGGAGATTCGGGACCAAATGACTTCCATATGGGCCATGCAGGATCTGGAGTTAATGGTGAGGACCACCCTAATGCAGTCTTCGAGGAGTGGGAGACATTCGTCCAAAGTATTCTGGGTAGAGCGAATCTTCCAGATTGGGAAGAATTGTGGGCAGCGCTTCGCCAAGAATAGATCAGACCATTGACCAAGACGGGAAGTAGTGGCAAAGGAGCCAGGCTCAAGACAGAGGAGGAAGAGGATGCAGCTTTGGCATCCGTGGGAAGCAGGAGAAGAGGAAGAAAAAGGACCTCTCCAAGATAAAGTGCTTCAACTGTGGGGAACTGGGGCATTATGCAAACCAGTGCTCAAGGAAGAAGAATAAGGGAGAGGTGTTTGACTCCAAGGCAGCGCCAGCAAAGGCAGAAAAGGAGGTAGAGGAGGATGATGATTGTGCCATGAGTGCTCATGTATCTCTAGAGAAGAGGTGGGGAGACATCGAGCTGTAGTCAGGAAGAGTAGTAGGATGGTGGATGTCAATAGAAATGGATGTGGATGAAGTGACAGAGAGTGCTAGAAGTGCAGAATTCCCATGTAGTGCAGAGAGGGTTGCAACAATGCGAGAGGCACAAAGGAGGTTGCAGCAGTGCAGGAAGGCACATAGGTGTTTGCAGTAGTGTGAGAGGCACATAGGTGTTGTAGCAGCGCAGAGGCAGCAGAGGGACCACATGATAGCGACAGAGAGAGCTTCAACATCGGAAGGGTTTCTAGCCTTACAAGGATGTCAGTAGTTGGGTAGATTAGTTACTTACTTCTTAGTAACTGAGTTGCAGTGCAGTAGTAGCAGTGGTAGTGCTATGGGCAACACGATGCAACATGATGAGAGAGAACTGCAATGCAGATGCAGTGTTGGGAGGAAGGACCAGCAGCATCACGGATGCAGAGGGAGCTGCCGTACAGATGTAGCAGTGGTAGTGATAGAGCCATGGGCAGCAGTACAGGATGCAGTAGTGCTAAGGATGTTGGGCAGGAAGGCCTAGCATTAGCGTAGGTACCGGTATCGTATAACCAAGGTGATGCTCAGTTGTGGAGTATTACTAGAGCACATTGCTCGCTAAGAGGGAGTGTTGATTTGGGGTAGCATCAGATGCGATCTAGCCATGAAAATTGGTGGAGAGGCTAAAGCACATGAGATCTCCAAGACCCAGAAATGGTTTGGGGAAATTCTACCCGATGAAGGAGACATTAAAATAATTAATATTTTTAATGGGTTCCTAACTCTAAACATAGGAAAATAAAAATATTAATGGGTATTAATATAAAACTGGGTTAGAAGGTTCTAAATGACATGGATCAAGCCAAATATAATCTAAGATGTTGATTAGAGATGTAATCTTGGTCATTGAAGACTCAACAGAAAAAGTATAAGAGGAGGCTTGAGGGTCAGTTGGAGATACACTAGATTGATCAATCAGTTCGATTTTCTATAGCGGGGTTTGCTAAGATAAATCGAACTAGTGATCATAGTTGCAACAAGGGCAAGTGAGTGCATAGCAGAGAGGCAGAGATAGTGCTGGAAGACCAGCGCAGAGGCAAAGAGGCAAACACAGAGCCAGTAGGAGCCACGCAGAGGCCAGAGTGACTGTACAGAGGGCTAGAGGGCCTATGTGAGTGACGTAGAGGCTTCAGAGCTGACGCAGATGACGAAAAGGGCTGCTTAGAGCATCAGAGTGCTGACGCGAAGGGTTTCAGGCTGACGCAAAGGCTAGGAGGGCTAACGCAGAGCCTCAAAGAGGTGTTGAGAGAGTTTCATGGAGTAGACTTTCAGAATATCTAGTTCCGAAGAGAGGTATTATTGTCAAATAAATTTCTTTGTCGGGTGAACCAGTTTGGCACCCAATTGTATTCAAGAAAATCTACTTAATAATAAAACCCTCAAAACTGCTGCACCGGTTTTCCCAAGTTGGGTTTTTCCGGGGACGATTGTCTAAAAATAATGTTGTCCCTTGTGTGTTCGTCTATTTCTTTCAGTTGATGATTTGTAGATGGTTGAGACTACATTGTGTTTATTTCAGTATTTATATGGTTAAATAACTTGTTCAGTAATTAAACAAGTAGGAGAAATAAACCAGATAATGTAGGAAAATTTCTAATGGGTTAGACTTAGAAATTTCAACACTGTTGTTGCAAGTTTCTGATATCGCTGATGCCTTAAGTCTTCTTGTGATCTGCGACACTCTGATACCATGTTGAAATTTCTAAGTCTGACACGTTAGAAATCCCTATTGCATTATTTGGTTTAATTTCTCCTACTTGTTTATTCCATTAACAAGTTATTTATAAATATAAATACTGAAATAAACACAAATGCAGCGTTAACTCATATACATATCAGCAATTGAAATACTGAGACAAATACACAAGGGACATTGTTATTTTTGGACAATCGTCCCCGGAAAAACCCATGCCAGAAAACTGGTGCAGCAGTTTTGAGGGTTTTATTATTATTCAGATTCTTGAGTACAACTAGGGTGCCAGAAATGGCTCACCCAACATAGATTGTTACACGACAGTAATACCTCTTCTAAGAAATAGATATTCAACCTCTCAACTCTAGTCTGCCCCACGAAAATCCTTCTGGCGCTTCCTCTTGGCCCTGCGTCAACCCAACTAGCTTCAGCTCAGCTCATGAAGCCTCTACGTTAGCCTTCATACCCTCTGTGTCATCTCTTTGGCCCTTTGCGTCACCCATGCAAGCCCCTCAGCCTCTGCACAAACCCTAGTTGCCTCTGTGTAGCCTTTGCTGCTTCTGCGTCAGCCTCTTCTTTCACTATGCTGACCCTTTGGCACTATCCCTGCCTCTTTGCTAGGCACACACTACCCCTCGCTGCAATAGATCACTTGTTCGAATTTTCTCAGCAAGCCCTGCTCCAGAAAATCGAACTGACTAATCAATCTTGGTGTATCTCCAACTGATCATCAAGCCTCCTCTTATACTTTTCCCGTCGAGTCTTCAATGGCCGAGATTAAGTCTCTAATCAATGGCTATGATTAGATTTGGCTTGATCCATGTCATTGAGAACATTCTCACTCAGTTTTATATTAAAACCAATTAATATTTTAATTTTCTTAAGTTTAGACTTAGGAACTTCATTAAAAATATTAATTATTTTAATATCTCTCCAACTGGGTGGAATTTCCCCAAACCATTTTTGGGTCTTGGAGATCTTATGTGCCTAAGGATCTCCACTAATTTTCATGGCTAGAGCACATTCGATGCTACCACAATTCAACATGAAATTCTCAAGAGGGAGAACAGATCCAATCCAAAGTGATGATGAACAAATGAACTCATCTCACTTGTATTTATACACTAATAAGGAGTTTGAATTAGCCTCCTTGGCCTTCAGAAGCCCCAAAAATAAAATAATGTTCTAATAATCCAACTTTTGGTGACAAGCCCACAAAACTAGCTCATAAATGAAAGAATAAGCCTCCAAAGAGGCCAAATAATAATCTATGCATGTCGGAGGGCCTGCTAAGAGGTCTAGTGAGGTCCATGGGTACCATAACGAAGAGTAGTACCCTCAAAAGCAGTGGACAAGAGGTTGGACCCTTGTAATAACATGTGGTGCTCCAAATGACATGTGGGGGCACACAAGTGTCCTCATGGGTCTCCAAACAAATCGAAGATGCCTATAGATCACCTGTAAGGGCTAGGGTAATGGTGTAGGTGATGCCACATCATCATGCAAGTCCTAAATCATCTGTCAAGTGTATGGTGCAAATCTAGGGCCAATTAGGTGTGATGGATCAGGTGCATCTTCCTTATCCAATAAGTGAACCATGAGCAATCTCTGAATGGATACGGGGATCCATGGAGTGCTATCTACTACTGTGGAGGCCCATGGGTCTCAATGCACACCCTACATGTGCCAATGTAGCCGTCTGGAGGATTAGGACCTTGTATAGGGAGACCAAACCCAAGATGTAGATCATTTGCAGTCTTGCATAAGATCCAATGTGTCCCCTAGCCTTCCAGTACAGCAAGTCATTAGAGAAATGAGCTTACCAATCATGGACCACAGGTGGGGACTTCATAATGGCATGCCCTTCCATAATGGGCTTCTGTATGTGCCAACGTCTCCTAAACTCGAAACAGGGTTAACCAAGAATCCTATTAGGTGGTTTCTACTTTTAAAGGGGATAATATAGTCAAGGTACATCCTTCAAAAGGTGGTGGCATGTGACTAATAGGTGTATGAAATAGGGGATGAGAGGGGGCATCTCTGGGTCACATGCTGGGGTACAAGGGGTAGCTGATAAGAGGGAAGCCCACACTTGGGTTTATAATGTGTAGGAGGGAGCAATCGTGGTACATGAGGTGCCCCAACCTTGATTTCTCTAACCTTGTTTATATGCCTTTTACCTTTTTATGATTTTCTTTTATTAACTGCTCGGGGCTCAAGGGGAAAGAGCATGATGTATAAGATATAGCAGTGAATATCCCCTTTTAAGGTGGGGAGGTTTATTGCCCACCAGGGGTTGGGACAATCATGGTTTCCTATATGATGGAGGCTCATAGAACCTGTAGGAACCAGGGTGATGGCCATGATGATCGGGTAGAGCTCATGTATTGGCTTTTGCACACATGCTAAATGTGTTTATCCCGACCGTCTTTTGCATTTTATGGTACATTTTCCTGTTGAATGTGGCCATATATGCTTTTATCTCTCTTTTTAACTGCATCAACCTTTGGGCTTCATTCTAGGCCATGGCCCAAGGTGTGGGCAAGGGGACGGGGCATGTTAACCCCTATGTGGACCCAGTGGAGGAATGTGGACCTAGGTGGGAGAACTGATGAATGGGGTAATAATGAATGAAAAGAGGGTAATATAAGCAAATAAGAGAGCGGGACCACACAACCAAAATTAGGGTTTACCATGAAATACCATCCCTAGAGCCAAATGGTCAGTAAAAGAGATCCCACCGGACCAGAATCAAGGTTAATACCCAAAAGGGGTCTAGGGGACAAAAGCACATGCCTAGTCCACTCTTTCTGCTGAATCACCCTATTAATCCATGCCCAAAAGTGTTCATGATAAGCAAACTACAATACTCAATTTCCAAATGACAAGGCATACCTTTAGGTTTCGAGAGGCCGACCTTCAAACATACGATCATGGCAGATGGGTGAGGGACCACATGGCTAGCTTAGGTGGCAAAGAAATGACACAATGAGCTAGCTGGTCGCTGCCGGTTGAGGACCATCTTAGAGAAAAAATTTCTCCTAAGGATATTACCCACAAAATGGTGGGTAACATCTCACTCCAACCTGGACGTGATCTCTCGAAGAAGTGGGCGAAGCTACTTGAACGGGAGGTTACGAGAACTCCATCGATCTCTTGGTTATTGTAGACTTGTCACCTGCACATATAATAGATGAAAAAGCATAGGGCAGTATGCTTTCGTGGAATCTCATGATTGCACATGCTATATGTTAAGCCATAAAATCAACATAAAATAAAATATGCAAATATGCATCTATCTACCATGAGAAATATGATATGATGTTAATTCTAATGCGGAAATGAGCATGCAATGCATCCTACCCTAACATGCATATGACGAAGCTATTATTAAGTGTAATCATAAAGCTAGTGCAACTAACGTATCATCAAGTCAATACAAATATGTCTACCTATATGATTACTCATGCAACAAGTCCCAAAGCGAATGCAAACCCAAACACATGGAGGATGTTGTGGGCAGGAGGTGGGAAAATAGGATGCCCAAATATGGATGATTATGTGAGAAGAGGTAAGAAAATGATGTAATTTAGTCCATGAGATATTCTTTTGGAACCAAAATATAGAGATGGCAACAACCAAGCTCATAAACTTTTGATGGACGGAAACCTCTGGCATATCACTTCCATCATTGTCATGGCTTATGGCCTTCATTAGGTTATGATTAGCAAGAAAGGGAGGCCGATGAGATGGAGAAACACAAGTAGGTTGCACATGATGATTACATTATAGTGGGGAGACTATGGAGTGATCAAAACCCTGAGGGTGTGTCCAAGGAGGAAAAGTATAATCAATGATGGGCTTTTCCCTGACACTATACTCGGGAGGGGGAAAGGGCTCACAGTTACTTGAGTCAAAATCACATGATGAAGACCCAAGATGATGATCAATGGGAGAAAGGGAGAAAAAAGTATTGTATTCAATGGGTTTTGCTTTCCCAAAATCATAATCTAAAGGCTCAAGTGATTTGAACATAGAATCATACTCAGGAGAGATGTGAGCCTTATCAATTTCCTTAGTATCAAAGAATGGGTCTTTCTTAAAAGGAAAATTGATCACTTCCAGCCATCCCTCGTTATGCAAAAGCGAATGAAGGTTCTCCTTCCCAAGGGTATCAATGGATATTATGAAAATTATATTAACGAAATCCCTTTAGTAAATATTAAAATAAATTCTACTGCAAATATCACACCATTATACAGAAACAGATACATGCACAAGAATCAAACACATCAACATAGTTATTTTTGGAAACTGTCCCCAGAAAAACCCAATGCGGGAAAATCGGTGCAGCAAAGGAGGATTTTATTAATCAACTTTTCTTGAGTACAACTAGGGTGCCAAATTGGCTCACCCAACAAAGATAAATCCTCCGACACTTCCCCTAGGCTCAGCGTCAGTCCAGCTAGCCTCTGCGCAACTCCCACACCCTCTGCGTCAGCACTCTTCCTCACTGCATCAACGCTTATTCTCTCTGCGTCACCCACGCAGGCCTTCCAGTCACTGCGCAATCCAACTGCCTTTACGTCTTCCTGAGCGGCTCTACGTCTACCTCTCTGATCTCTGTGTTGGTCCTTTGGCACTGTCCCTGCCTCGCTGTTATGTAGTTGCTACTTCTTGTTGCAGTCTAGTCTTCTAGTTCGAATTTCTCAGCAAGCCTTGCTCCAGAAATCGAACTGACTGGTCTCCCTCAGTATATCTTCAACTGACCCTCAAGCCTTCTCTTATAATTTTCCTGTTGATGAATCAATGGCCGAGATTAAGTCCCTAATCAATGGCTATGATTAAAATAGACTTGATCTTCATCTCGTAGAAGCTTCTCATCCTTATCTTTATTAATACCCATTATTTTTTTTATTTTCCTAAGTTTAGACTTAGATACTCATTAAAAATATTAATTATTTTAATAACTCTTCATCCAGATGGAATTTTCCAAAACGATTTTTGGGTCTTGGAGATCTTATGTATTTTAGCCTCCACCAATTTTCATGGCTAGAGCACATCTGATGTTACCCCAAATCAACACTCCCTCTTAGCGAGGAATGTACTCTAGTAATGCTCGACAACTGAACATTACTCTGATCATCCAACACCAGTACTTGTGCTGATGCTTGGCTTGCTACCCAACATCCTTTGCACTATTGCATCCTGCACTGCTGCCCATGGCTTCCACCATTGCCACTGCTACTTCTATATTGCAGCTCCTTCTACATCTGTGTTGCTGTTGGTCCTAACTCCCAACACTTCATCTGCACTGCAACTCCCTCTGCATCCATACTGCTGCTAGTCCTTCCTCCCAACACTGCATCTGCACTGCAACACCATACCCATTTTTGCTACTGAAATGGATTCTTTATCATCCCCATCTTCTCCCTGAAATAAGCAAATTTTGTTCTTCCAAGGGCCTTGGTAAGGATGTCTGCTATCTGTTCTCCTATAGGAGTGTAGTTCAATTGTACAACTCCTCATTGGACATAGTCTCTAATAAAGTGACACCGAATATCAATGTTCTTTAACAGATCATGAAATATTGGATTCTTAGAGAGATTGATGCAAGTTTGATTATCACACATGATCCTAGTCGCTTCCATCCTTCTTCTGTATGGGTTCACAAGCAATTTTCTAAGCCATATGGCTTCACATGAAGTTGTGCTAGCGGCCATATATTCTGTTTCAACTGAGCTCAAAGCTATGGATTTTGTTTCCTACTGCACGAGTAGGTCATCCATGATCCAATGTTGAAACAGTACCCAGAGGTACTTTTCTGATCCACTGAACTTCCAGCCCAATCTGCATTAGTAAATCCACTCAATTTTATATTTTTACTTGTGTACAAGAGTCCATAATTGGTTGTTCCTTGTATATATATGAGAACATGTTTGGTTGTTGCCCAATGAACCCTCTTCGGTTCCACCATGAACTTACTGAGGGTGTTGACAACGTAACAAATGTCTGGTCTGGTATTGACCAAATACATCAAGGACCTTATGAGCTGCGTGTATAAGGTAGGATCAACATTTTTGTCTTCTGTTGCATCAACTTTCTTCCAATTGGTGATCATTGGAGTAGCCATCGGCCTACAGTCCTGCATCCTGAATCTCTTCAGGATCTCTGTAGCATATCTCGCTTGTCCAAGAAAGATTTCACCGTTCTGCTGCCAAAATTCCAACCCCAGGAAATAATGCATTTGTCCCAAATCCTTCATGTCAAACTTTGTGGCTAGATTCTTCTTACAGTCCTCAACGAGCCTGGATGATCCTGTCAGGAAGAGATCATCCACATATAATACTATTACTAGAGGCTCATTCTCTACAACCAGATAGTAGATATTGGGATCTGCATCACTCTTGACAAACCCCATCTTCTGCAAGTAGCCATCACTTCGACCATACCATGCTCTAGGTGCTTGTTTGAGCCCATACAAGGCTTTCTTCAATCTGCATACATGAGACTTCTTCTCATGTGTCTCAAAGCCTTCTGGTTGTTCAATGTATACTTCCTCTTCTATCACCCCATTCAACAATGTCGTTTTGACACCCATCTGATGAATCTCCCATCCCATCTATACTGCAAGAGATATCACGGTTCTAATAGATGTATACCTGGATACTGGGGCGAAGGTCTTTTTATAGTCCATTCCTTCCTTCTGAGCATACCCCTTAGCCACGAACATGGCTTTGTATTTTTCCACACCGTCGTCTACAGCGTATTTAATCTTCTAGATCCATCTTGAACCTACCACTAATCTGTCTTGAGGCCTAGGCACTACTTCCCAGACATCGTTCACCATTATAGAGTTGTACTCCTCCACCATTGCATCCATCCAAACTTGATGTTGAGCGGCTTCTTAAAAACTGGAAGGCTCCCCATCCTTGTAGGTTTTAACCCTGTACATAAATTACCTACATATGAATTCTTAAAACACAGAAAATAAATAATGCGAGAGCATAACACATAAAAAACATATACATAGAGATTTTCCCCTGGATCCCAAAACGGGACTACTAGCTTGATTTTTCATTATGTTCCTTTCAATGTTACAATACATATATATATACATGCCGAAGCATCCAATACAATGGATCGAAAACCATCGCACCCAAAACCATGTGCGAAAACCATAGGTAGGTTCGCTAACCTAATATAGGGTCCAAAAAAAAATTCCCTGGGCCACTGCCCCATACCCCGTAGAGGGGGGCTATAGGTCCCCCTCAAACACCCTGGACAGGGGGGCCATCGCCCTCACTACGCAATCGGTGCAACAAAGGCGGGGCTCATGCCCCCTTTTAACCCCTCAGTTAACTAGGGGAGCTAGTTGTGGAAAGAATATAACACAACCCAACATTCTCCTGCTTGTTGTTTTCTTTCCATAGGGGGCCATAGGAGAGCTTAGTCATTTATCCAACCCTGTAATGCCCATTGTTTCTCTACACCAAGAGAACTTCTCAAAGCTCACAGATTTTGTCAATGTATCTGCAGTATTCTTCAAAGTGTACACCTTTACCAGCATCACCTTTTGTCTTCTATCATATCCCTCACAAAGTGATACTAAACATCAATGTACTTTGTCTTTGAATGATAAGTAGGGTTCTTTGCCAAGAAAATTGCACTTTGGCTGTCATAGTCTATCCTTATAGCTCCTTATACTAACCCCATACTTGAACACAATCTTTGCAACCAAACTGCTTCCTTGGTTGCATGAGTGGCTGTCATGTATTTTGCCTCTGTAATTGATAATGCCACTACAGATTTTCTTACTCATCCAACTGACTGAACCTCTAAATAGGTTAAACACATACCCACTTGTAGATCTTCTCTAATCTAGATCTTCAGCCCATTCTGCATCAACAAAGCCACGGATATCCAAAACTCTGTCCTGTCCTCTTCCTTGGTAGCACAAATCATAATCACTAGTGCCATGCAAATACCTGAAAACCTGCTTTATTGCTGTCCAATGCTCCTTCCCTGGTTTTGACATAAACCTGCTCAATACTCCCACTCAATGTTGTTAAAAGCGCGAGCGGGATTAAATCGGCGTGGGGAACGAATCGGAAAAAATCGGAAAAATCGGGAAAAAAGCGGAAAAAATCGGGAAAAAATCGTTTGGTACAAAAATATTCAATTTTTTTCATTTTTTTTCAATTTGTCATTATAAATCGCGTTGCCCCACCAGCCTGAGCCTTTTTCCCAAAAAAGCAGCAAAAAAAATTTAGCCTGCTTTTTTCTTATAAAAAGCGCGATTAAATCGAGCTAGGGAAAAACTTGCGATTTTTTGAAAAAAACGCGATTTAATCGCGCTTTTAACAACACTGCGAGTCCCACTGCATGTGCAATGTCTGGTCTAGTATAGACCATCGCATACATCAGGCTACCGACTGCACTTGCATATGGAACACGGGACATGTCCTCTTCCTCTTCTTGTGTCTTGGGACATTGTTCAACAGATAACTTTACCAACCAACAGGAATAGGAACCTTCACACCGATTTCTATCCCTGCATATTACAACCTCTTGCAGTATGTCTTGACATACTTCCTCTAGTTTAACCAGAGCTTCCTCTTTGCCTGATCTTTTTAAATTTTTCATGCCCAAAATATAGTTTGTAGCACCAGATCTTTTCATATCGAATTTGAACGGACAATCGGGTCTTCAAATCTTGGATATTTCTTTGTCATTTCCCAACGCAAAGCGACACATCATCTACATAAAGACCAAATAAATAACATGGTCATCAATTAATTTAAAATTACACACAGTGATCTGCTTTGCTTCTAGTGAAGCCAAGGTCCCCGTATAAATGTATCAAATTTCTGATACCTACAACTTTCCCTGGGGGGGGTTGACTATTTTAACACAATACAGAAGACTTCCTTTAACCTTGCATACTAGTTCTTTTTTAAAACCCTTCCACTGCAAGCCTTCAGGTTGCTTCATGTAGATCTCCTCTTCCAGATCCATGAAGAAATGTTGTCTTCACATCCATTTGTTCTACCTCAAAATCAAAAGCAGTAGCAACAGATAAAAGTAATCTAATAGAAGCTACTTTGGCAATAGGAGAAAAAATATCACCAAAATCAATTCTCGACACTTGGGAATAACCTTTTGGTACCAACCAAGCTTGTATTTCTCCACCTTTCCTTCTGCATATGTTTTCTTCTTGAACACCCATTTTCTTCTAATGGGTTTCCTTCCAGCCAGCAACTTCACCAGATCCCAAGCCTCATTTTTGTGCAAAGATGCCAGTTCATCAACCATGACCTCTTTCTAGAGTTTTCCATCCTCTGAATCTATTGCTTCCTTCACAGTTCTGGGATCATCATCGGTTATAGATAAAGCAAAATTTGAACAGAAAGCAGATGGACTACACCTTTCTGGCCGCCTTTTCTCTCGAACTGATCTTCTCACAACCGGAGTTTGTGGCTATTCATCTTCTGATTCCTCTTCTGCTGTAGAGTCTGATTCTTTCTCCTTAGCTCAAACTCTATCTTCTCAGGTTCCTTTGATGAGACTTCATGTTTAATAACATCTTTCACTTCTTTGAACACCACATCTCATTTGTACACAACCTTCCTTGTTACTGGGTTACAAAGCTTATAACTCTTTAAACCATCTTTGTACCCAATAAAGATGCACTTTTCAAATTTACTATCCAGCTTGGTTCTTTTCTCCTTTAGAACATGTACATATGAATCACATCCAAATACCCTCAAATGTGAAAGAGAGGGTTTCTTACCAGTCCATACCTCTTGTGGAGTCTTATCCTCCAACGCGGATGAAGGTGATCTATTGACCAGGTAACATGTTGTCTCCACCGCCTCTACCCAGAATTCCTGTCCTAACCTGGCACCACTGAGCATGCTTCTTGCCCTTTCCATCAACGTCTTGTTCATTCTTTCTACAACTCCATTTTTGCTCAGGTGTGTATGGAGTAGTCTTCTATCGTGCTATACCACACTTCTTACAGAATTCTTCAAATTCCTTGCTGCAAAACTCTCCACTGTTATCTATCCTCAGCACCTTTATCTAGTTTTCCACCATAGCCTTAAATTCTTTAAACCTGTCAAAGGCTTAAGATTTCTTCTTGAAGAAATAT
Source organism: Pinus taeda (assembly GCA_000404065.3). Lineage (NCBI taxonomy): Eukaryota > Viridiplantae > Streptophyta > Pinopsida > Pinales > Pinaceae > Pinus > Pinus taeda. The sequence goes on from APFE030922069.1 coordinate 370,858, forward strand.
ATCCATATATTCCTTGATAAGTCATTTATAAATGATACATAGTATACAGACTTACCCAGTGATGGAACCTTGGGATGGAACCTTCACAGGTCCAAACACATCAGTGTGCACAAGTTCTAATATTTGTTTCGTCCTCTTACCACTAGAAGGGAAAATCACCTGATTCTACTTCCCATATACAAAATTTTCACAGAAATCAAAATCTAGAGAGATTAGTCATACCTTCCACCATACTTTTACCATGAAGTATTTGAAGGCCCTTCTCTCCAATATGTCCAAGCCTTTGATGTCATAGCATGGTCTTTTCTCTAGAGACCACTAGATTTTTTACTCCATTTTTAGGAACCACAGAAGTGTTGCACCCATCAACAATAGTGCTACCTTGCAGCTTGTACAAAGTTCCAATCCGAACTCCCCGCATCAAGACCAATGCTCCCTGAACCATCTTGCAAGTATCTTTCTTGAACACTGTTTTTACACCTGCATCATCCAACTTGCTTACAGAAATCAGATTTCTGGCCAATGCAGGAATATGTACGAACACCGGAGTGTTTCTAAACCCTTCCACCTTGCACTTCACTTTACTTTTGCCACGACCAATGATTCTAGGCCTTCCTATCATCCCTAAGAAGACATCACCTCACCATCGTATTTCTCATATCCGCAAACCACTACTCTATGGGAGTGAAGTGAAAAGGATGCACTTGAATCAATCAACCATGCCTCATGATCTACATGTGTACTTGAAGAAGCCAAGTACACATCCCCGCCTTCATCTGAGGTGGTTTTCGCCTCTGCAGAAGGAGCATCATCAGATCTCTTTTCTTTCTCGGGAGCTTTAGATTTATAGTCTCTTTTGTAGTGCCCTTCCTTTCCACATTTCCAACACCACCTTTACAGGGTTTCCTGGAAATTTAGATCTCCCTCTAAATTTAGATCTCCCACTCGATGACTTATTTTTGTTTCTGTTCTAGGACTGTCCTTGTACAGGCAAAGCATCATCATTCTGGCTATCCATATTTTTTCGTCTCATCTCCTCCGCCAGCAAGGATGAGACTATTTCATCAAACTGCAAGGCAGTTGCATTGCTACCTATTGCAATAACTAGACTATCCTACGAATCTGATAGAGAACACAACAAACTGATGCACTTATCTTCATCTAAAATTTTAATATCAACAGATAATAACTGACTTACCACAGTATTAAATGCATTTAGATACTCTGTTACCGAGTCTCCATCTTTCATCCTCAGGTTATACAGCTTTTTCTGTAGGAACAGTTTATTCACTAGAGACTTAGATTGGTACAAAGTCCCTAACTTGTCCCACAGAGCTTTTGCCGTAGCTTCCCCTGATACATTCAGCAATACTAAATCTGAGACACAATCGTATTGTGCTCTTTGCCTTCCGATCCAACTTCTTCCATTCTTCATCGGACACTCCCGTTTGTTTAGTACCTGGATCTACCGCGATCCACTGATCTTTACCCACCAACAGATTCTCCATATTGAGTTTTCACGACTCAAAACTTTGACCAATAAATTTCTCGATATCTATCTTTCCACTGCTTGTCATCTTCTTTCACCACCAGAATCGATCCTGCAGATCTCCTACTGAACAGGGTTTACCACAAGCCCGAGCAAAACCCCTCAGCAACAAAGGCGTCACCTTGAAGCCAAAACAACTCTGATACCAAATGAAAGGGTTAACCTCATACAGAAATTACCTGCATACGAATTCTTAAAACACAGAAATAAATAATGTGAGAGCATAACACATAAAGCACATATATACAGAGATTTTCCCCTAGATCCCAAAACCGAGACTATCGTTTTGATTTTTCAATATGTTCCTTTCAATGTTACAATACATATATATACATGTTGAAGCACCCAATACCATGGACCAAAAACCATCGTTCCCAAAACCATGTGCGAAAACCATGCATAAAACCGTAGGTAGATTCACCCACTTAATATAGGGTCCAAATTTTTTTTTCCCCAAGGCACTGCCTCGGACCTCGTAGAGGGCGGCTACCTGCTCCCCTCAAACCCCCTATGACCCCCTGCTGCGCAATCAGCGCAACGAAGTGGGGGCTTTGCCCCCCCTCTAACCCCCTGGTTAACTAGGGGGGCTAACCGTGGAAAGAATATAACACAACCCAACAATCCTGAGCTACTAAGGCCTGATATCTATTTGGTTGTCTTCACTACCTTTTATTGTTTCTCGGTGCTCCAATGAAATATTCTGCATCCCACAAAAACTATCAGAGTTCCCAGCTTGTTCTTCCTTTGGTAGCAGGTGCATCTGTTAGCTCCTCTTCTTGTGATTCTTCCTATTTTGAAGGAAAATTCTTGCCTTCCATTGGTTGAAATGGTTTGACCAATGGCTCATCTTTTGACTGCTCCTTGCAAGGCATTTCTCGAGATTTTCTGAAGGCCCTATCTTCCATGAACTTCACATCTTGTCGAACTACTACTTTCCTGCTCCCTGGAAGATAGATTCTATATGTCTTAGTGTTCTCGCTATATCCCACTACATATCCTTTCTCTACAGTTTTATCTAACTTCTTTCTCTTCTCCTCGGGTATATGACAATATGTTAAACTCCCAAATATCCTGAAATGGCTGACTTTAGGTGTCTTCCTAGTGAAGACTTTCTCTGGAGTAATCTTGTCCAATGCCCTATGAGGAGTTCTATTTTGGACATAGACTGTTGTTGTTATAGATCTAATCTGAAATATAAGAAAATAATACCAATATACCCAATAACTATAGATAACACCAGAAATAACAAGATATGAATATAGATAAATGTTTCTTTATTAATATCAAACCCTTAAGGTAGGACAACACCATACATTCACTCCTTAAGGAAGGAGAACACTCCACAAGCCATACGTCTGTTCATACAATAATCCTTCACATCTCTCAATGGGGAGTCTTTAGCCTCTATATAGGCCTCATACATACATTACCATGGGTCATTACTATGGTTCCCTCAATACCATCTATCTAATACCATGGGCTCATTACATTATTGCTAACTACTTGTGGTCCCTTACATGATACGGGTTAACCACCTTATTTATTACTATGGCCCATCCCATTATTACATTATTTCCTTGGATACATCCCTTTGTATCCCATATTATCCCCCCTAGGTATACTACATTCCACCCCCCTTAACATGTTTCGTCCCCGAAACATGGGAAGAACACAAATAATAAGATCTACTCAGAAGAGTAATCCACTGGTACCATGCACTTGCATCTAGCCATTCAAGAGAAAGGTGAACTCTCTATCTCGCTGGTGCCTCGCTCACTTGAGATAGAAGTTGATCCTCGTAGCTCTTCTGTGTTGATGTATAGTAGGTGGATCGTTGCCGCTCTTTATATGCCATGTGGGGGTTGTTGTCCTTGTAACTAATTTGTTGCCATCTTGTTGGTAGTTTTCTTGTTGGGTGATGTGGGTGGTGATATGCTGATGGTGTATCTTTCTTATCTTCCAATATTACCTCAACCACTGAGTCCTCATCCGATGTAACATTTTCTGCTTCAGCCTCCTTGGACTCTACCTATTTTTCTGGTACCTGGTTTGATGTTTGTGTTTAGTTGTCTACCATCAATGGCTCATCATCTGATATGTCAATGCTTAGAACATCTTTTGCTTCAGCCTCCGTGGACTCTACCTGTTTATTGATGGAAATATCTTGTAATGTAATTTTCTTCTGTTTATACTAAAGCTTCAGGAATTTCTTCTGCACATTAATATTTATAGTACCCACCGATTCCATCCATTGGTATCCCAAAAAAACATCCTCATTAGCCATATCTGAAGCATAAAAATCAGAATGAAATACATATTTGTCCATAGAAATTTTCAAATCTTTATAAACTTGCACCTGCTCGTTATTAACCTATGTGTGCTCCATGTGTTTCGTTGGCACTCGTAATTTTTTTGCCAAGTTGACATTTATGAGATTTTGCTTGTAACTCGGATTTATAGACACAATGATTTTCTTTTTCTAAATCAATCCATGAACTTGCAATAAGGATATACAAATAGGAAATAACCCCACATGTTTCCCCTTATCTTGTTTTCTAGCATGAGACCATTTGTCTAAAAGGACTCTTTCAAATTCCGCATCTGAAAGTTTGGTCAACTGCTTGTTATCAATTGAGAACCACCATTTGGCAGCCTCATCTTTGAAATCAAGCCACACTAAATCCTTCCAATGTTCCCCATATGTGAATTTTTGTCTCTGTATGAATTCTTCAATAGTAGGGCCATTATCTTTTCCTGTAAAAAACATCTTGCTATATGGCACGAAAAAAATCACTTGGTGAAAATTTAGAGTGGTCGCAGTTTAGTCAATATTGCTCAGAATCTTTATTATGATCTATTTTCGGAAATGGAATGACCATTCTGCATCTTTCCATGTGATAGAAATCCCGATCTAGCCACTGGAATTTCAGATCCGCGCTGCAACTCTCCTGCTATCACAAAAAATTCTAAAAAGAGCTGATTCTAAATCAGCGATCTCCCTCATCTGGATTTCGATTCGATTGATTTTTTTTTTGTTTTTGAATTTGTGTATTTTTTCACAAGCAATCCAAAGCTACAATTAGATTTTGCAAATTTTGCACTAGAACGTACAGATCTGCTTTGCGAACTCACTGCCCAAAAAATGTCTGCAACAGCACTGATTTTTAAATCAGCAAGATCTCCTTCATCCGAACTCTGATTCAGCCGATTTTTTTTTTCAACTTGGGTATTTTCTCATCAACCACCTAGATCAATTATATTTTGCAGATTTTGCCCCAAATCATACAGATTTGATCTGCAAATTCGTTGCCCCGAAAAATCTCTGCAAAACCACTAATTTTTAGATCAGCAGGATCTTCTTCATCCGGACTCCGATTTGGCCGATTTTTTTTTGAACTTGGGTGTTCTTTCACAAAGAATCCAGATCTACAATTAGATTTTGCAGATTTTGCCCCAAAACGTACAGATCTAATCTGCAAACTTGCCGCCCTAGAAAGTTCCTGAAAAAAAAAATAAAAAAATAAAAAAAATAAATAAATTAAATAAATAAATAAATTCTCCATTTTTGCCCAAGAAAGTGCTCTGATACCAATTGTTAGAGATCTGATCTGAAATATAAGAAAATAATACCAATATACTCAATAACTGTAGATAACACCAGAAATAACAAGATCTGAATATAGATAAATGCTTCACTTTATTAATATCAAACCCTTAAGGTAGGACAACACCATACATTCACTCCTTAAGGAAGGAGAACACTCCACAAGCCATATGCCTATTCATACAATAATCCTTGACCTGACCTCTCAATGGAGAGTCTCTAGCGTCTATATAAGCCTCATACATACAATACCGTGGGTCATTACCATGGTTCCCTCCATACCATCTAATACCATGTGCCCATTACATTATTGTTAACTACTTGTGGTCCCTTACATGATACAGGTTAACCACCTTATTTATTATTATGGCCCATCCCATTATTACATTATTCCCTTGGATACCTCCCTTTGTACTCCATATTATCCCCCTTAGGTATACTACATTTCTTCCTATTTTGAAGGAAAATTCTTGCCTTCCATTGGTTGAAATGGTTTGACCAACGACTCATCTTTTGACTACTCCTTGCAAGGCATTTCTCGAGATTTTCTGAAGGCCCTGTCTTCCATGAACTTCACATCTCATCGAACTACTACCTTCCTACTCCCTGGAAGATAGATTTTATATGCCTTAGTGTTCTTGCCATATCCCACTACATATCCTTTCTCTGCAGTTTTATCTAACTTCTTCCTCTTCTCCTCGGGTATATGACAATATGTTAAACTCCCAAATATCCTAAAATGGCTAACTTTAGGGGTCTTCCAGGTGAAGACTTTCTCTGGAGTAACCTTGCCCAATGCCCTATGAGGAGTTCTATTTTGGACATAGACTGTCGTGATGCATGCTTCTGCCCACAGGAATTTTGGCATATCTTGATCATACATCATGGCTCTAGTTGCTTCCATGATAGTCCTATTCTTTCTTTCTGCTACTCCATTCTACTCTGAATTGTAAGGAGTTGTCCACTCTTTTATGATGCCCTCCTTGGCACAAAAAACGGTGAAGTCCTTATCAACATATTCTCCACCATTGTTTGAGTGCAAAACTTTTATTTTCTTCCCTGTTGTTAGATTCTCCACTAGAGCCTTGAACTCTTTGAATTGACATAACACCTCGTCCTTGGTTTTCAGGAAAATAAATCCAAGTTTTCCTGGAGTGGTCATCAATGAAGGTGGTGAAGTATTCGACACCACTAAAAGCTTTAGTGGACATTGGTCTACCAATATCTGAGTGTATCAATCCCAGTACACTATTGGCTCTTTTTTTACTTCTAGGAAATGCTAGTTTGGCATACTTGCCCAAAGCACATCCTCTGCATACATCACCTCATTCTGTACTAAGATCTGGAACTCCTGTTACAGTTTTTTTGAGAATTCTCAGAGCCCCATGGTGCAAATGTCCCATTCTTCTGTGCCATAGTTCATTCAAATCCTTGTCTCCATTACTGCCTATTAGTGCCATTGGTGATTCTAGCTGTAACATGAATACTCTGTTACTTTTGATTCCGATCTGCACTTTCTTTTATCAACTCGGGTGTTTGACGTATACTTTCTCCTTAATGAAAAAAATGTCATAGCCCTTGCTTTGAAGTTGTGATATGGAAAGTAAGTTCATCACACTGTTGGCTCGGAACTGCTCTCCCATTTCTATTTGAAAAACTATGGTACCCTTCCCTACTGGAGTACACTTTGCCTTATTCCCCATGGTGATTTGAAAATTCATCCTTTCCTCTTGATAATCTGAGAAACATTCTCGGATTCCTGTCATATGCCAGGAGGGTCCACTGTCTATATACCATACCTCTGAAGATCCAGAGCTTGTTACACAAGCAACTTCTTCTTCTAATCCGGAAGCCAATGTAGAGAAATCGAAATTACTATCTCTTGTGCAATTTTATGAAAATCTACATTAGTCTCCTGATGTAGATGCCTTTGCATCATGATCTCGACCCATAATTGATTTTCCCTTCCTGTCTCTGATTCTTTGCTTTGATACCATGAGAAAATTCTATTACTGCAACAACTGATTTATTTTACCTACTTATTTTCCAATAAGTTATTTACAAAATTCCTTCAGTAAACATTAAAATAAATTCCACTGTTCATATCACACCATTATACAAAAACAAATACATGCACAAGAATCAAACACATCAACACTGTTATTTTTGGACAATTATCCTTGGAAAAACCCTATGCGGGAAAACCAGTGTAGCAGAGGAGGATTTTATTAATCATCTTTTCTTGTGTACAACTAGGGTGCCAAATTGGTTCACCCAACAGAGATAAATCCTCCAGCACCTCCCCTAGGCTCAGCGTCAGTCCAGCTAGCCTCTGCGCAGCTCCCAGACCCTCTGCGTCAGCACTCTGCTTCACTGCGTCGACTCTTGGCCTCTCTGCATCACCCATGCAGGCCCTCCAGTCACTGCGCAATCCAGCTGCCTCTCCGTCTTCTTGAGCAGCTCTGCGTCTGCCTCTCTGATCTCTACGTTGGTCCTCTGGCATTGTCCCTGCCTCTCTGTTACGTACTCACTACCTCTTGCTACAGTCCAGCCTTCTAGTTCGAATTTCTCAGCAAGCCCCGCTCCAAAAATTGAACTGACTGGCCTCCCTCAGTATATCTCCAACTGACCTTCAAACCTTCTCTTATACTTTTCATGTTGATAAATCAACGACCGAGATTAAGTCCCTAATCAACGGCTAAGATTAAAATAGACTTGATCTTCGTCTCTTAGAAGCTTCTCATCCTTATCTTTATTAATAGCCATTAATATTTTTATTTTCCTAACTTTAGACTTAGGAACTCATTAAAAATATTAGTTATTTTAATAACTCTTCATCCTGATGGAATTTTCCAAAAGGATTTTTGGGTCTTGGAGATTTTATGTATTTTAGCCTCTTCACCAATTTTCATGGCTAGAGCACATCTGATGCTACCCCAAATCAACATATGTCATCATAAATATTGCTTAAGGGGAAGGGAAAACCAATCTCATCCTCACCCTCCTTGTCGGTATCATAAATGGGAGCACAATCAAATTGAGGACCAACAATTTCCCATTTCTCCCTTTCAATGTGGAAATAATCTTCAATGTCATCTTCCAAGGGGCTAATGGGATCACTTTCCTCAAGGTTCTCGAAAGGAGAATCATGGAGAGTACTATCCTTGAGAAAGGTAAGGTTAGTCTCAACTTCACTTTCCATAGACTCATTTTTTTCAACACACATGTTCTCAAAGTCATTCGGTTCGTTATGCGGACCTAACGAAGATTGATCATGACCTAGATTACCAAAGATTTCACCAACCCCTCTTTCGAAGGTCTTGTCACATGTAACAGGAGGAGGGTTTTCTTCAGACATTAAAGTGGAACCTGAGGCGTCTTCCACACCTTTACCAAGACCCTTTTCAAGATTATTCCTTTCATCGCGTAGCTTTGCATCAGAGGGGTATCTACGAGCTATCCATTCTTCATGAAGGGTGCCACCCCATCTTTCTAAGAAGACATCTTCAAAATATTCATATTCAATGGCAATCTCATGTGGAAGGCTGTCATACCAATCTTTAGCTTGGCCTACAAATGATAAGGCCAACAATCTCATGATTGTGTCCTCAGTTTCAATCCCTGTCACGGCTAAAGCCCAAGATAATTCGTTAAGATGGAAATTGGTATCTTGATTAAGTATTCCTTTTGAATTTTGGCATGCAACCTCTCATCCATTTCTTGATGTCAGGGTGCTCTAGAGCTTCTTCTAGACTAGCGTCATCATAGGGAGAAGGAGGGAGCTCGAAATGGTCCATTTCTCAAGATTTTTACACATTAGATTTGAAAATGGAGTCGCTAGGGTGAATTGTTAGATGCTTACTTCATCCTACACGAATTAACTTTCAAATCAAATGAAGAACCAGGGCTTCATTCTTCCAATGGAGTCGCCAATAATAATATGTCAATATGTTGTATGGGGAACAAAACACACGTTTCGTGTCCCCGAAAATGGCGCCAAAATGTTACCGCTCAAACTAGCAGGGGACCTAAGGGAGATCCCTAAAGGGAAAATGCTAGGCCAAGGGAAACAAATGGAGACTTAGCCCATAGTCACCTCAACTAAGGCTCCCTTTGTTAAAATTTCTAAGTATTACCCGTTAAATTTTTTATCTGTATTCTTTGGTTTATTTCGTGTACTTGTTTAATTACTAACATGTTATTTAACCATATAAACACTGAAATAAACACAATACAGTCTCAACCGTCTATAGATCAATCACTGAAAGAAATAGACAAACACACAAGTGACACCGTTATTTTTGGATAATCGTCCTCGGAAAAACCCAACTTGGGAAAAATGGTGCAACAATTCTGAGCGTTATATTAGTTAGTGTTTTTGAGTACAATTGGGTGCCAAACTGGCTCACCAAAAAAGAAAATAATCCGACAGTAATACTTCTCTATTCAAAAGCATATATTTAGAAAGTCTACCCCATGAAACCCTCTCCAACACAATCAAAAGCTCAGTGTCAGCCCTCTTGGCCTCTGCATCAGCCTGAAACCCTCTGCGTCAGCCTTCTGAGGCTCTGCACAGCCTCTCTGGCCCTCTGCATCACTCCTGTAGCCTTTGCATGGATTACGCAAGCCCTTCTAGCCTCTGCGCAGTCCTTGATAACCTCTGTGTGGCTCCCTCTGGCTCTGCGTCTGCCTCTCTCTCTTTGCGCTGGTCTTCCGGCACTATCTCTACCTCTCTGCCTTGTACTCACTGCCCCTCGCTGCAATCTGATCACTGATTCGATTTCTCTTAGCAAACCCTGCTCTAGAAAATCGAATGACTGATCACTCTGGTGTGTTCTCTAATTGACCCTCAAGCCTCCTCTTACACTTTTCCTATTGGTCCTTCAACGATCGAGATTACATCTCTAATCAATGGCTAAGATTAGATTTGGCTTGATCCATGTCCTTTAGAACCTTCTAACTCGGTTTTATATTAATACCCATTAATATATTATTTTTCCTTAAGTTTAGACTTAGGAACTCCATTAAAAATATTAATTATTTTAATATCTCCTTAATCGGGTAGAATCTGCCCAAACTATTTCTGGGTCTTGGAAATCTCATGTGCTTTAGCCTCTCCACTAGTTTTCATGACTAGAACACACCCGATGCTACCCCAAATCAACACTCTTTCTTAGCGAGGACTATGCTCTAGTAATACTCCACATGAGGCATCACCCTGATTGGACGACACCGATACCTATGCTAATGCTAAGCCTCCCCGCCCAACATCCTTTGCACTATTGCATCTTGTACTACTACCCATGGCTCTGCCATGACCGCTGCTGCATCCGTACGACAACTTCCTTTGCATCTGTGCTGCTGCTGGTCTTTTCTCCCAACACTGCATCTGCATTGCAACCCCCTCTCATCATGTTGCATTGTGCTACTGCTTACTGCTACTGCACTGCGACTCAGTTACTGAGAAGTAAGTAACTGATCCACCCAACTGTTGACATCCCTGTCAGGCTAGAAACACTCTTGATGGTGAAGCTCTCTCTGCTGCTATCTTGTGCTCCCTCCACTGCCTCTGCGTTGCTGCAATAACTATGTGCCTCTCACATTGCTGCAAAACTCTCTGTGCCATCCTGCACTACTGCAACCTCCTCTGTGCCTTTCGCACTGCTGCAACCCTCTCTGCGCTACATGGGACTTCTGCACTTCTAGCACTCTCCGTCGCTTCATCCGCATCCGTTTCTATCGACATCCGCCATCCTGCTACTCTCACTTCGGGGCTCCCATAGCCAGGTATGATCCAAGAGTTTGGGTACCTCAAGGATCCTGCCCCTCATCGCTTGTAGTCTTTTTGACTACAGCTTGATGTCTCCCCACCTCTTCTCTAGAGGTACATGAGCACTCATGGCACAATCGTCATCCTCCTCTACCTCCTTTTCCGCCTTTGCTGGCATTGCCTTGGAGTCAAACGCCCCACCCTTATTCTTCTTCCTCGGACACTAGTTTGCATAATGCCCCTGTTCCCCATAGTTGAAGCACTTTATCTTGGAGAGGTCCTTTTTCTTCCTCTTCTCCTGCTTTCCCATAGATGTCAGAGTTGCATCCTCTTCCTCCTCTGTCTTGACCCGGGCTCCTTTGCTGCTACTTCCCGTCTTGGTCAGTTGTCTGATCTCTTCTTGGCAAAGAGTTGCCCATAATTCTTCCTAATCTGGAAGATTCACTCTGCCCAGAATACTCTGGACGAATGTCTCCCACTCCTCAAAGATTGCATTTAGAGCGGTCCTCACCATCAACTCTTGATTTGGCATGGCCCCTATGGAAGTTAGTTGGTTCCGGATCTCCTTCAACCTGCCGAAGAAGTGATCTATCTGCTCCCCCTTCTGCATTTGGTATAACCGCAATTGATTCTCCTGTAACATCTTCCTCTGCACGGAAGTGTGCTAATACAATGTCTTCAAGGTGTCCCACATTTCCTTTGCCATCTCCTTCTCAGCAATATGCTGGATCACATGATCCTTGACCCCATCAAGGATTATGCATTTTGCCTTGGCCATCGCATCTTCATACCTTTCATTTTCAGCTGGGTCAACTGGCATAACCACGGTTCTCAAGGCGAAGGCCTTGATGCAATGTCTATCTAGAACAGACAAAATCCTGGCCTTCTAGATGACAAAGTTGGACGCCTCGTCTAGCTTGTCCTGATCCCTCAGTCCATTCATGGCCATCTCTCTACTCTTCTTTTCGACTCCTCCAAGTCTCTACTTCCCTCTGGAAGTTCTCTCTTCGACTCCCTTTGAATCTCTAATTACCGCCTGGAAGTTCTCTGCTAGACTCCCTCTGAGTCTCGATTTCTCTCCCATAAATCCTCCTGCCAATCGACGAATCGCACCTCTCTGATCTCCTATGCTCCTGCAACACTGATCTGGATTCCTTGGCTGGAAATCCGCCTAGGTAGCGACTCCCTCTACCTTGGTTTTGCCCCGTTAGGTACTGTTCTTTCTCGGTAGCAACAACACCCCACCAGCTTCACTCCCCTCAATCTGCCGACAGCTTCCTATGCCCTAGCAACTGAAACACTGAGCCTCTAGGCTCTGCGCAATCCTGACACTGACTGAATTGCTCCACTAGCCAACTGCGTCAACCCTCTTGGTCTCTGCATGGCTCTTCATGAGCTTCTTCTGCCCTCCTCAACCTCTGTGCTAGCCTCTCTTTAGCTAGAATTGATGATGCAGTCCCTTTGCGTCAACCCTTCTCTGTTGCTCTCTGCTAGGAACAACTTCTATCACTCAGGACAGTTGTTTTTGCTGCAAGTGCTCCAATTCAGTTGGTGCCTTCAACTCTCCTATGATCTACAACGCTCTGATACCATGTTGAATTTTCTAAGTATTACCCGTTAGAAATTTTATCTGTGTTCTCTGGTTTATTTCGCCTAGTTGTTTAATTACTAACAATTTATTTAACCATATAAACACTAAAATAAACACAATACAATCTCAACCATCTACAGATCAACAATCGAAAGAAGTAGACAAACACACACAAGTGACACCGTTATTTTTGGACAATCGTCCCCGAAAAAACCCAACTTGGGAAAACCAGTGCAACAATTCTGAGAGTTATATTATTATGCAGTCTTTCTGAGTACAATTGGGTGCCAAATTGGCTCACCCGATAGAGAAAATAATTTGACAGTAATACCTCTCTATTTGGAAGCAGATATTTAGAAAGTTTGCCCCACGAAACCCTCTCCAACACAATCTGAAGCTCAGCGTCAACCCTCCTAACCTCTACGTCAGCCTAAAACCCTTTGCATTAGCCTTCTTAGGATTTGTGCAGCCTCTTTGGCCCTCTGCGTCACTCCTGCAGCCTTTGCGTGGATGACGCAAGCCCTTTTGGCCTCTGCACAGTCCCTACTAGCCTCTGCATGGCTCTCTCTGGCTCTGCATCTGCCTCTTTTCCTCTGCGCTGGTCTTCCGACACTATCTCTGCCTTGTACTCACTTCTCCTCACTGCAATTGATCACTGATTCGATTTCTCTTAGCAAACCTCGCTCTAGAAAATTGAATGACTGGTCACTCTAGTGTGTTCTCCAACTAACCCTCAAGTCTCCTCTTATACTTTTCCTGTTGGTCCTTCAACGGTCGAGATTACATCTCTAAGATTAGATTTGGCTTGATCCATGTTCTTTAGAACCTTCTAACCCAGTTTTATATTAATGCCCATTAATATTTTATTTTTCCTAAGTTTAAACTTATGAACTCCATTAAAAATATTAATTATTTTAATACCTCCTTAACCGGGTAGAATGTTCCCAAACCATTTCTGGGTCTTGGAGATCTCATGTGCTTTAGTTTCTCCACCAATTTTCATGGCTAGAGCACATCCGATGCTACCCCAAATCAACACCCTTCTATTTACGGAATTTCACTGACGGGAGGAGACCCAATGTATTATGGAGTCACCAATGAAGGATAAGTCAATGAAAGGATGTGGAGTGACCCAAATAATCCCTTTTTCGGAAGAGTTAGAAAGATAGAGTTTGCTTGCTTTCTAAGCATGGTACAATGTCTTCTAGGGAAAGTGAGGGAGGATTTAAGAGTTAGGTTTATGGGGATATGACTTATGAAGGAATTTCCCAATCCCTAAAATCTTTATTGAATTTGGTATCCTAGATGATTCTTGAAGAATTGTTTTTTTCAAAAGAACGAGACCACACAAGACCAAGTGGACCCATTGTAGGGTAGAGAGAAGAGTATGGCAACCAATGATTGTCCCTAACTTGGACAAGGTATGGAAATGGATCAAAGAAAGAATATCCACCTAAAGGTTTGAATTGATCCAATAAGGTAGTAGCCTCTGGGGATGTTAGGGAAAAGTTTGATCCCAAAGCTAGGGCTTGGCTTTTCTCACAACTCCACTGTCGAAATGGCCTCAAATTTGGAGGAGGTCTTGAGGAAATACCAACGCAAAAGATCCTAAGAGATAAAAAATTTTGGATGGGCAGTTTGTCAGGAAAATGATGCCCTAGGTGACCCAACTTGGCTAGACTTGGGAAAAGATGAAAATATATGATTTTAGGTGACCACCTCTTGGTAGACCAGTGCCTTAGTCTTGGGAGAATGGATTCTATGATGAATATGAGTGAGGATCTTTGATTCCCAGTCATGGAGGCCTCAAGACCACTTCGCTAGCCTTCTAGGTCAAAGAGAAGCATTCTTGCAACTTTTATACTTCAATGTGCAAAGGAGATGGCTTATCAAGGTCAATTTGCTGATATAATTACCCCTAAGAGATTTCGTTCACATTACATGGCCCATACATTGAGAGGTGCTATAATAGAGACAAAATTCCACAATTTAAAGCAATGAATGCATGCAACAATTAGCCCTAAAAATAGAGAAAATCTCAATCCAATGTATATTAAAAAGTAAACAAGAATAACATTAAAAGCATGTACTTACATGTAACATAATATATCCAACCATCCACAAATTGACAAAAGTGCAGCTCTAAGATAAGATAGACCAATATCCACACATCAAAATTCATCCATAAAGCTCCAATTCATCCTCTAGAAAAAGTGTGAATTTCTCAGGAGAGAGAAAAGAGCCAATCCAAAGTGGTGATGAGCAAATGAACTCATCTCACTTGTATTTATACACTAATAAGAAGTTCGAATTAGCCTTCTTGGCTTATATAAGCCCCAAAGATAAAATATTGTTCTAATAATCCAACTTTTGGTGACAAGCCCACCAAACGAACTCATAAATGAAAGAATAAGCCTCTCAAAAGGCCAAATAATAATCTATGCATGTCGTAGGACCTTCTAAGAGGCCTAATAAGGTCCATGGGTACCATAATGAAGAGTAGGACCCTCAAAACCAATAAGCCTCTCAAGAGGTCAAATAATAATTTATGCATGTCGTAGGGCCCTATAAGAGGCCTAATGAAGTCCATGGGTGCCATAATGAATAGTAGGACCGTCAAAAGCAGTGGACAAGGGGTTGGCCCCTTGTAATAACTTAGGGTGCTCCAAATGACATGTGAGAGCACACAAATGGCCTCATGGGTCTCCAAACAAATTGAAGGTGGTTGTAGATCGTCTACAAGGGCTAGGGCGATGGTGTGTGTCATGCCACATCATCGTGCAAGTTCTGGATCATCTGCCAAGTGTATGGTGCAAATCTGGAGCCAGCTGGGCATGATGGATCAAGTGCATTTTCCTCATCCAATAAGTGAACAAAGAGTAAACTCTGAATGGCTATGGGGATCCATGGAGTGATATCTGCTGCTGTGGAGGCCCATGGCTCTCAACGCACACCCTACATGTGTCAATGTAGCTATCTGGAGGATTAGGACCCCGTATGGAGACCAAACCCAAGATGGAGACCATCTGCAATCTTCTATAAGATCCAATGTGTCGACTAGCCTTCCAATACAACAAGTCATTAGAGAAGTCGAATAAATGAGCTTACCAATCATGGACGATAGGTGGGCACTTCATAATGGTCTGCCCTTCTATAATGGGCTTCGGGATGTGCCAATGTCTCCTGAACTCCAAATGCAGTTAACCAAGAATTCTATTAGGTGGTCTCTATTTCTAAAGGGGATAATATAGTCAAAGTACATCTTTTAAAAGGTGGTGGCATGTGACAAACAGGTGAATGAAATAGGGGATGAGAGGGGGTAGCCCTGGGTCACATGCTGGGGTACAAGGGTAGCTAATAAGAGAGAACCCTGCACTTGGGTTTATAATGTGTAGGAGAGAGAAATCGTGGTACATGAGGCGCCCCGACCTTGATTTTTCCACCGTTTTTTATATGTCTTTTTCTTTTTTATGATTTTCTTTGATTAACTGTTCGAGGCTCAAGGGGTAAGAGCATGATGTATAAGATATAGAAGTCAATATCCCCTTTTAAAGTGGGGCGATTCATCACCCACCAAGGGTTGGGACAATCATGGGTTCCTATATGATGAAAGAGGGTCGTGAAAATTTCTAATCCGAAATTCTACTGCAGTAACTGATTTATTTCACCTACTTATTCTTCACAATAAGTTATTTACGAAATCCCTTCAGCAAACATTAAAATAAATTCTACTGTGGTTATCACATAATTACACAGAAAATAACAATGATATACATGCACAAGAACCAATCACATCAACATAATTGTTTTTGAACAATTGTCGCCGGAAAAACCCAATGTGGGAAAATCGATGCAGTGGATGAGGGTTTTATTAATTTTCAGTAACAATCACTTTACAAGGAATGATTTTACAAAGAAACTGAGAGAAAACACTTGAGACTTTCTCCTGGAAAATTTCTGACACCCTAGAGACACTTCTCCCACTTCTGCGTCACTTCTGCTTCACTTTGTGTGGTTCTGTGTCTCTGCATCAGCTTGCATGAGGGTTGCATCTCCCTTGGACTATGTCTCCCTCTGCATTGTCTTTCAATGTCCTTGCGTCACTTGCTCCTCAATCACTGATTATTGCTAATGCCCTCCTCTTCCTCCACCCTGAAACTCTCCCTCTGAAATCGATCTCTTTCTCTTTGAGAATCGATTTTCCTTGGGATATTGAATATCTGCTGATGTGTCTCCAAATATCCTCAAGTCTTCTATTATAATTTTCTTGTTGATGAATCAACGGTCGAGATTAAGTCTCTAATCAACGGCTAAGATTAAAATAAACTTGATCCTCGTTTCTTAGAAGCTTTTTCCCCTTATCTTTATTAATACCCATTAATATTTTTATTTTCTTAAGTTTAGACTTAGGAACCTATTAAAAATATTAATTATTTTAATAACTCCTCATTCGTGTGAAATTTCTCCAAACGATTTTTGGGTCTTCGAGATCTCATGTGCCTTAGCCTCTCCTCCAAATTTTAAGGCTATAGCACATTCGATGCTATCTAAAATCAACAGCTCATGGAACCTGTAGGAACTAGAGTGATGGCCATGATGATGAGGTAGAGCTCATGTTGGCTTTTGCCCACGTGCTAAATGTGTTTGTCCCAACGATCTTTTGCATTTTGTGGTACATTTTCTTTTTGAATGTGGTCATATATGCTTTTATTTTTCTTTTTAGCTACATCAACCTCTGGGCTTCATTCTAGACCATGACCCAAGGTATGGGCAAGGGGAAGGGTCTTGTTAACCCTATGTGGACCTAGTAGAGGAATGTGGACCTAGGTGGGAGAATCGATGAATGGGGTAATAATGAATGGAAAGAAGACAATAGAAGCGAATAAAGGAGCGGGACCACACAGCCAAATCAGGGTTTCCCATGAAATACTATCCCTA
This sequence comes from Pinus taeda, assembly GCA_000404065.3. Lineage (NCBI taxonomy): Eukaryota > Viridiplantae > Streptophyta > Pinopsida > Pinales > Pinaceae > Pinus > Pinus taeda. The sequence goes on from APFE030922069.1 coordinate 388,310, forward strand.
GAGCCAAATGGTCAGTGAAAGAGATCCCACGAGACTATAATCCAAGGTTAATACCTAAAAGGGGTCTAGGGGACAAAAGCACAGACCTAGTCCATTATTTCCGCTGAATCCTCCCATTAATCCCAGCTCAGAAGTGTTCATGATAACCAAACTACAATACTCAACTTCCAAATGACAAGGCATACCTTTAAGTTTTGGGAGACCCACCTTCAGACATACGATCATGGCAGATGGGCGAGGGATCACATCGCTAGCTTAGATGGTGGAGAGATGGCACAATGAACTAGCTGGTGGTTGCTGGTTGAGGACCATCTTGGAGAAACAAATTCTCCTAGGGATATTACCCACAAAATGGTGGGTAACAGGTACTATCTTAGTGAAAATCTATTAAGCACTATGTGGGATTAAAAAAAATAACTAGGGACAAAACCCTCTGGTGCTTAAAATATTTGAAGTAGACCAACATAGATTCATCTTAACTTTAGATTTATTAAGCATTGAGAGGGACCAAAAAGAAATTAACATGTGAATCTCTTGATGCACAAAACTTTAAGAGATCTAGAGCTAAGATGGATCTACACTAGTGTTGAAAAATTAATGCTTGGTATTCCTTAATAAAACTGCAAATTTTATATTACAATTATCTTTTGGTTTATTTATATTTTCAAAGTAAATTTCTTTGTTTATTTTTCCATGTTTGCTTCTTTTGACATTAGGGGTATGATGCCAATTCTTTTCTATTAATTTATTAATTCGTAGTAGGTTTTTATCTATTTCTTTTTATGAAAAATGTACATGGCACATCACTTCTTTTGATGCAAATATAATGGTCCCAATATGTTTTTATGTATTTTTTTTTAAGCTTATAGAACCTTAAATTATTCTTAGACCATACTACCATGGTTCCATATACTAAAAATATTTCTAGTCTAGTGAAAGTTTAAATATCATTTCATTTCCATGTCATGAAGGGCATTTTTGTGCTCTCAAAATCAGATAAATAGGACTTGCAACATACCTCATTTGCACCCACTCGGGTGGTTTTAAACCTGGATCTATATGTTAACACAAGCCCAATCACTTCCGTCGATGCTGGACCACAGTAATCACTTTGACCAAGTCAAACAATATTAATGTTCATAATATTTTCTGTACTCATATCGCTGATTCAATGTGTTCTGTGGGCACTAGGTAGTGGATTTTTTTGAAGCATTAGTTCATTGTGATTTGATTCAATCAGGATCTCTGGTTTTATTCCAAGTGACCTAGGTTCAAACCCTCCCATCCGTTCATAATATTTTATGTGCTCATATGGCTGATTCAATGTGTTCTATGTGCACTAAGTAGTTCATTTTTTGATACATTAGTTCATTGTGATTTAATGGAGTTAGGATCTGTGGTTTTCTTCCGAGCTTAGCCTAATCTAATGCATACACATCCTAATCTAATTCTCAGCGCACCCTAGAGTTGTGGTCTAATGGTAAATATGTGAAGACTTAACACATCCTAATCTAATGCATACACCGAGCTTCCCTATCCTTGAAATTCTTGAAGCTTTGATGCCTGAATTCGTTACTACCTATGCTTTTTTATATAACGATTTTTAGATGTCACACTTAATGTAATGCGCACACTGGTTATACCTGAAAATCGTTGACGCTTTGAAGCAGTGACGCAAGCTAATTTAATGCATACACCGGGCCTGGCTATAAACTTTTACCCGAAAATCCTCGAAGCTTTGATGCTTTATTTCGTTACTAGCGTAATGATTTGATAAAATATTCAAACCATTTATTGAGGACCACAAAAGAAATGGAATATGATCTAGCATAATCATTTAACAAGATGACTTTTTTGGGATCTTTTTGGCAGTATTATGTATATGTATTTCTCTCTCTGGCAACACTATTAAGGATGAGATTGAGATTGCGATGCTTTGTCGTTTAAATTGTATTTTTAAATTTGGGAATGAATTCAGTCTTCTAGAAACCTAAAACACTCAGATTGGGCAGACCTTAAAACCATGATTTTCCCAATTTCTGACTGGATTTCGAGGAAAACCGACCAGAAAAGTACCAAAAACTGGCCTCGTTAGAATAATGCATAGACATTTGGTCTTCAAATTTTTAATGTTTTATTGAAAATCATAACTTGAAAAACACAGTGAACAGCACGGAAAAATCTTTAGTGTAGACAGCTATTGGGAGTATCAATGTTGTCGAAACTTCACTACCTCCCGTGTATACGTCTTATCAATAATTAGTAAGGCCTTTTTGTAATGGTGATGTCTCTCTGATATTGATATAGATTCCGTATCTCTACCTGTTGTTTCGTTGCGGAACGTGAAAAGCTTTTCATCTTGAAAGTAAAGACGTATTTATCTGCGATTATTTCACCAAACATGGCCCAGCAAATATTCTTCATCTTCATAAAAAGTACAAGAAAACATAGAATAAGAAAAATAGTGACAAGATTTTTATTTTTATTGACCGGTTAGGTTCATCTTTGTACAATCCGGTTATGCAAGTTCACTCCAGCAAGTCCATAATGCACATATCGAATATAATATTATACGAGGGTAAAGTAAGGTCATGCATCCTTTTATGATATTTCTTTATCACTTGACGACATTATTGTGAGCTGGTTTGTAATTTTAATAATACTGCTAATTCAGAAAATAGTAGGCACTCATGTTTCTGTGTGCAATTAAGATAGGGAACATAGAGTATAATTTTAACAATACTGGTTAGTTGGGTATAGGTATGGGTTCATAAAACTTTTTATTTTTAACTTTAACTGGAAATATATTTATATCTCATAAAATCTGTGCTGGGCACAGTTGTATATCATATACAAGTATTTCATTTTGTTCTAAACTGATCAATATTGTAGTAAACGATAAAATTCTAAACTGTGATTCAAAAGTATGCCTTGGAATAGGTACAAGGGCATTACAGTGTTCTAAAAATGCTAGCTTGCAGATCCTCCGGAAAAGACCAACTAAAAACTGACACTTACAAAACACGGTTTGCAAACAGGCTTAAGGAACTATGGTTAAGATTAAAACCCTATCCACTTAAGATTTCCTTTTGCTAGATCGACCCCCTGATTTGTGAGGAGGTATGCTTTCTTGTTGTTGTGCCTATGGACATGAATAAAAAGCTTCCTAGTATATGATAGATCTTTTTTACAATAGTTTGATGTTAGATGGAAGAGAGCCATTGATGAGGTGACACAAAAGAATGGTAGAATTGCCAATGATAATGAGATTTTGAATATTTCTCTTCGTAGCCAGAGTCTTATAAAAGAGGATATGCGGGTGGGCTTTGATCCACTTATGTGTGCATGACTCATGGAACTTTCATGAGATGACCATTGTTTAATTGCACCAAAAGGGACCTTTTATAGTACATTGCTGAAGAGATTGTAATATCTGTCCCATCCATCCTATCTGCTGTGGTCAAAAAATTCAAAATGTATTTTCACATCTGTTTAAGTGTAATAAAATAATAATAATAATAATAATAATAAATTCTTTCTCTCACACACAAACCCACATATAAACCAACCTCTCTCAACTCCAGATCTATCAAGTGTCATTGAAGGATCAAATCCTTTTATGTGCAAACTTTGCCTCAATTTTTTTCACTCTCAAAAATGTTTATCTCACACATAAATTTGATCCTCTTGAAACTTGATAGATCTCAAATGTAGATAAATCTACACAAATAATGTTGTTTACACAAAATATTGATTCTAACTGAAAAGACCATTCACTATGCCCAATATCTAAAAGTGTTGATCCATGGACACAAAGCAAAAGTATGTCAGAACTTGCATTGGAGCCTCTCTAAGACATAAACAATACCCAAGATATGATGATGTGCTTGTGATTAACACAGTTTTAGTCATAATATACCAATGCTGCCATATGGGCAGAAATAACTGATCTGGTGCTAGTGTGCCTGATGATAAAGTCCGTTAATAACAAATATACCAGTAAAAACTAAGGAAGTGTCCGGGAACTGATCTACCTGTCATTAACAAAATCAAATTGGTCTCCCCAACCTACTGGAAAAGTTTACCATGTTTACAGTTATTGTTGCAGACACGTTTGATTTGGAAATACTGCATTAGTATTGGTGTTGATTATCTCTTTGTGCATTAGTTTGGAAATACTCACATATCAATCTACCACTTACGTGCAAACGATTATTTTTATGAAATCAAGGGAGCCTTTGTGTTGCAGCTTTCAGATGAAGCAGAAGTGCATTTCTCTGTATAACACAATTTCCAGACCATTATACATTAGGTCTCATAGTCTTTTTAGAACTGATGAAAGTGAAGCCCGTCATTAGCAGCATTATTTGGATAATATCAAACATTAAATCATCATATCACTGTGAAGAAAAGAGCAGGCAGACAACTTCACAGATTTGATCTCTTATACCACTATCATATGTAGGACCGTTTGTGGCATATATATTATACACAACTAAGAGATGATGTCCATATGCAGCTACAAATATGCATATATACACAAAAATATTAGGTTACATATAATAGGAAAACTTGTGAAGTTAAATTAATAATATTTTATTAATACTATTTCATATATTTAGATAGTAAGTGTATTTATATGGTATATAGTAAATAAGTATAATATATATGGGTGGGTTTAATTGTTAAAGGTATGTGTTTTTTCTAAGAGATTATAGGTTCAAATTTAGAGAGAGGTAGAGTATGTACACTTCTATAAATTTTAGTAGTAAAAATTGCTATACGAAAGTGAATCTCTTGTCCCACAAACAAAAGGTCCTTATACACCAATTTGGTGTTTTAGCCATGATCTTAATAAAATTAGATTGTTATTATTATTATATTTACATGATACATAATATTCAAATGTTTTGTTTGTGAAAAACTCTTAATTTTACATTATAATATGATTTCCAGTTATTTAAGTTTTGCAACTGAAACACTGCAAACATGCATTCACTTCTCCATTTATCTGGTCACTACTTTTGCAATTTTATTTGAAACATTGCTGATATGTTTTTTTTGTTTGTTTATTTCACTTTATGGTAGTAAGGTTTGAATATGACTATAAATTGGTAGTAAAGTTTAAATATGAATATGAATTCGAAATGATTCAGCATGAAAAAATATTTAATGAAAAAGTTTAATACAATTACAATACAGAAGTATACATCTTACCATACTAAAATATTCATTTTGTTCCAAATTTTATATTTAATGAAAAAATGTAATACAGCTCCAATACAAAAGTATACATCTTATAATACTAAAATACAAAAGTATACATCTTATAATACTAAATATTCATTTGTATACATCTTATGATACTAAGATATTCATTTGTATACATGTTATAATATTAAAATATTCATTTTTTTCCAAATTTCAGTATTCATTTTTTCCAAATTTCAGAAGACTCGAGAATGCAAAATAAATTAGAAAAAATGATCCTTTCCTTGAAATTGGCAATGTATTTTGTTTTTATATATTATATTTTTTATTTTTATTTTGAAGATGTGGCTGTATTTTTTTTGGTTATGGGGTTAAGAGTTGTAAAAAGCATTGAGGTTTATTATAAAAAAGTCAGTAGTTGATTGAGATATTATGTTGGTATTGAAAATTAAGTTAATTTTATTTTTTTATTATAGTAAATTGGTAATTTGTTAGAGTAATTTGGGCTAGGTCCAAGATCATAACTGTCAATATAATGCCAAGAGAGTAAGTGGTATATATCAGGAATTTATGACTTAGCAAGAGCCTAGACTCCACTAAAAAGGTGAGGGAGCCTAATCCTTGAACCTTATCACAATGGGCCAAAGATATACCCAGTAAAATTTGAAACCAGATAAAAGAGATGTTGCAACCACTCTATTGTCCCATAAAAAAATAAAATTAGACTTATTTCTTACTAATATTAAATTTCATTAAAAAACAATATATTTGAATCTCGCTCCTATGGTCTATATCTTATATATCTTATCCTTAGACACAATCATTTTATATGAATTGCTCAAACTCCTTTTACCTCATCTTATAAATGTCTTTCTCATAAATTATAAACTATATGAATGGAGAAATTTTGAGTTGAAATTTCTGTTTTGGTTAGCGAAGAAGAAAGATTTGATTATAAATTGAAGAAGGAAAGATGGTAGATCTGATAAGCGCCCTGCATCAGGCATTAATATAAGTGATTCGGTAAATATTTTCCTATTTTACTAGAATTGTCTTCTTTCTCCAGAATATGTATATATTGATTTTCCTTCTGTCATTAGAGCAGGTGAACTTGGCTCACCTCGTTGGTTCCTGCGTCCGTAACATTTTCTTCCGATTCAAAGTACATTATAAGAACATTATTACATTATTTTTTGTTGTCATGAAATGAATGTTGTCTAGATTGTCTATTGTCTTGAAGACATATATAGGTGTGAACATTAGGTGCTCCGAATTTTTAGGGAAGCTATCATTGGAATCTCACATATGAACACACTACTCTACTTCATCAATTTAAATGTCCGGATAACCAAAAAGAGAGTGATAACAAATAAGAATGCAAGAGAACCCAGGGAATAACTGTAAATTGCTTTACATTCTTCATTAGTTGGCATTAACTTAGCCTAGGATACAGAAGAAACCACTTTACAGCACTGTGGTGGCTGGTCTATGCAAAACGGTAGTTTTAAAACTATATCACTCACTCAAACATTGGTTAATGATAAATACAAGTATGTAAATATTAAGACACAGATTTTAAAAAAAAAGGGTTGTTCCTTGCATCCGATGTTGTTAATAGATAGGCTAAATGTTCAAATCTAGTAGAATCTGTAGATGTTACCAATTGCCATTTTGGTTGATGGTTGGACTACCAACTATCCAAATATTGCAAAGAAGTGATAGAGATAACAAATAAGAAAACAGAAAAGAAGGAATCTCAGTAAACCATGAGTTTAAAACCACATTACTCTCTTACACTGGTTAACCATTTAATTAAGTTAAACATTCATTGATGAGAAATAAATAAGCATAGTATCATTTTCTGAATATCTATTAAGCACAAAGTAAGATAAAGATATTCAAATTGTAAATTTATATTGGAATAAAAAATGTGGGATGAATTTAATTTAATTTATTTATTTTGAGATCGATTTTTTTAATTTCATTTTAAATTTTTATCCTGGCAAAATTACCCAGATGATGTACACTTATTTGGAGGTTTTAAACCCGTAGTCCCACTTGTTCCCTGCTATACGACGCACTTATTACTTTGACTATATCAAGCAATTTACTATTTATAGTACACTATGCACTGATATCACTAATTCAATGTGTTCTGTGTGAACTATGTAGTTGGTTTCAAAACAATAGTCTGATCTCATTAAGTTTCGTTACGATATCTAGCGTTCACCCTAGGAATTTGGGTTATTCAAGAATGGAGAAATGTATTTTTACCCCCACTGTTAAGATTTACCACAACAAAGTTTGGTTTGAAACACACATAACAGTTGTGACTTAATGATCAGCATGGGTGTTTTTTCAGAGCTGACTCCAATAAAATTCTCAACACACTCTAATTTATTAACGGTGTGCATCGACTTAAAGTTACACCATACCTGAAAATCCTGAAACTTTGATGCCTTCTTTTATCACTATCTATGAGTAATTATTTGCTAAGTTACTCAACCAATTATTGAGAAGCATAAAAAAAATGGAACAATTGAACGGATATCTAATAGATATGATGGAGCATAATGATTGATTTTTGAAACTATTTGATATTTTTCTTATTGGCCATTGAAATGGTTATTTAATTTTGGTCTTCAAATGTTAATGAATTATTGAAAATGGGAAATGCAAACGCAAAAAGGTTGCTGGGGACAATGGCGACATTGCACCGTGACATTATAAAACAGCACGGAGATCTAGATGCAGACAACTATTGGGAGCAATAACTACTGTCCAAACGTTGCAACCTCCATTGTAAACATCTTGTCAATTATTAATGCGCATATTTTCAGTGGCATTGTTTCTATGATATTGATATTACATTCCGTACTTGATCTTTCCTGGCTGATTGTAAAATGTTTTTCCATATTTTATTTAAAGCTTTGGATTTATCTGTCATAATTTCACCACCAAAGCTGGCATAAGAAATATTCTTATTCTTCGTAAAACAAAAAATTCATAAAATATAACCTGCCACAAAGTTCATAAATTTTTAAGCTATTTGGCTTATGTTCGAATGGATATTTCGTGACAAACTCACTCTCATTCTCGCATATCTATGTGCAGCTGTAAAATAGTGTTTTGTGAATTGAGTGTGAGAATTTCATTATGTGATTTAGGTACGGAATAATTGGTGAATGGGCGAAGGTATTATTTTGGTATTTCCATTTTCTTGTGGTTGGCTCCTTGAGGAAATAAAAAGAAAAGAAAGGGAATAAATATACTTGAAGAGCGTTGTGCAATTGAGAGGAAGTTGTATGTTGTGTTTGGGAATGATGAATTAGTGCTAAAATGAATTTATGGATTTTTTTCCAATTAGTTGATTGATAGTATATCATGGATGTGAAGATTTACTTCATGGGTTCAAGTCCAAGATAGCCTAGCTACACCATGGAAATCGTAGGAAGAAAAAGCAAAAACATCTTTATTGTTTTATGTATGCTCGATTCGGAGGACTAGTAGAAGATACACAAGCCAAATTGATTTCTATATAAATATTCCTTTAATGAATTCCCATGGAACATTTGCAGTATATGGGATTCACATAGTGTGGTGAATCAAATATTAATAAGTCTTGGCATTTATTACTATTCAAGTTTCAAAACTTTGTAGTTGCCCCCATTTACCTAACATCCAAATAAAAATTATAGTGGTAGAGGTGGAAATCAACTCTATGCCATGTACAAAACATGCCTAGTTGCAAATTGCTATAGTTTAAAAAACAACAACAACAACAACATAATATTTTGTAAAAACAACTAAATGTCATAGTTTGTTTCTATAATTGGAATATAATCTTGCTTGTATACATGGATCTCTAATCTATATCAAAAATTAGTTGTGGTGTAAGTGGAAATAATAACACACAAAATGGGGTTATTAACATTTTTTTTTTTAAGTTTAAAATTAAAACAAACACACAGCTTGTTTTTGTTCTAACAACTATAACCATAGATATTTATTAGTATATATCTTGATAAGTTAATTTAATATCAAAATTATCTTACAAAATATGCTTAAACTTCGAAGAAAAAAAAGATATATACTCATAATGGGTTTTTGCTTGATATATGTTGGTAATTAAATCTTGTGGTTTGCCTATTCCAGTTCCAAATCTTCTACAACTTGCTGCACTGTTTCTTCATCTTTTGCAATTGTTGAAGGGGATCCAATTGATAAATTTGGATGAGAAAGCACAAATTGAGAAACTTCTAGCAAGGTCTATGATCAGTTGGTGAAGCATGGCACACTTAGCTTGAAGCTTCTCAATTTGTCTTTTTTGATGGGTCTCAATATCTAATAAATCTACATGTTTAGATTTATGAGCTTCATATTGACTAGAATTTCTACTACTTAGATAGGAGATAGCTTATGAGCTTCATATTGACTAGAATTTCTACTACTTAGATGGGAGATAGCTTATGAGCTTCATATTGACTAGAATTTCTACTACTTAGATGGAAGATAGTTTATGAGATTCATATTGACTAGAATTTCTACTACTTAGATGAGAGATAGCTCCTATTGATTTGAGGTAGCATCGGATGTGCTCGAGCCATGAAAATTGGTGGAGAGGCTAAGGCACATGAGATTTCCAATACCTAGAAAGGGTTTGGGCAGATTCTAAACAATTTGGAAGATATTAAAATAATTAATATTTTTAATGGAGTCCCTAAGTCTAAACTTAGGTAAAATAAAATATTAATGTGAATTAATATAAAATTGTGTTAGAATGGTCCAAAAGGCATGGATCAAGTCAGATCTACTCTTAGCTGTTGATTAGGGAATTAATCTCGGTCATTGATTTGTTAATGAGAAAAGTATAAGAGGAGGCTTGAGAATCACTTGGAGAACACACCAAGAGATCAAGATTTCGACTTTCTGGGGTTGGGTTTGCTGAGAAAGTTGAAAGAGTGATCAGAGTTGTAGCTAAGGGGCAGTGAATACAGAAGCAAAGAAGCAGAGATAGCACCGAGAGGATCAACACAGTAGCCGAAGAGCGGGACACAGAATCAGCCAAGGGTTCATGCAGAGACAACTAGGAGCTGCGCAGTGCCTCAGAGGGCTAGCGTGGGTGACACAGAGGGCTAGAGGGCTGACACAGTGTCTCCAGAGGCTGACTCAGGCCAAGCCAGAGTGACGCTGGGCTAACACTAGGCTAGAGAGAGGCTGACGCAGGCCAAGCCAAAGTGACGCTGGGCTAATGCTAGGCCAGAGAGAGGCTGACACAGTCTCTAGAGGCTGATGTTGGGGTTTCATGGGGCAGATTGGAGTTGTGGAGCTGTTGGAGTGTTTATCCGAGGTTTCAGCCATAATATCTACTTCCAAGTAGAGAGGTACTACTGTCGAGATATTTCTCTGTTGGGTGAGCCGGATTTGGCACCCAAATTGTATTATGAAATTGCTTAATAAATCAAACCTTTAGATAGTTGCACCGGTTTTCCCGCATTTGGTTTTTCCAGGGACATTAGTCCAAAAACAACGATGTCACTTGTGTGCTTGTTTCTATTTCCTTTAGTTGATGATCTATAATGTTTTGATCATGTACTTGTATTTATTTCCAGTATTTACATGGTAAATAACTTGTGAATTAATAGAACAAGTAGGTAGGAATAAATCAGTAAAGTGCATGAAGGTTTCTAACGTGTCAGACTTAGAAATTCCAACAGCTCTGTGATTATTAACAAAGAGACTTCCATTCTGACACAAGACACAATCTAGGTTCGATGGCTTACAAGACAAGTATCGATGAAAGTGATTATGCCCAACCAAACTCCCATTCTTATCAAATTTGCTTGAAGGAGGGTGGAAAGATATCCCGATCCGAAACTAAGATGTGCTTTTACTATAGAGTGGTGAGAAGATCCCCAAAATACCAACCTAAAGAAACCCCCAATGACCCAATAGAGGAGAGCTAAAGAGGAGGGGTCTAGCCCTTAAAGTTAGCAATCACCCATGAACCCAACACATTCCTGAACTCAATGAACCAAAAGAAATCTAGAATGGAATGTGTAAGAGTATCATAACATTTTTAGATTGTTAAATGTTTTCTCTTTGGATTGAATACTCTCTACCACCTTTGTCATTCAGTGTTCTTCATTGTGATTTGGAGGTTGCTCATGAACTTAGGCTATTTACCAATGATTTGGATTGGATCATTATATTGTTTGTCATCCATCTTGGTGCATTTAGAGTGGAAATAGTGGAGCAATCAACTCATGGGATTGTTTTTACCAGCTAGACCCAGTTAATTTTGGTATTCAAATGTTAATGAATTATTGAAAATGGGAAATGCAAATGCAAAAAGGTTACTGGGGACAATGGCTACATTGCACCAAGACATCATAAAACAACACGAAAGATCTAAATGCAGACAACTATTAGGAGCATTAACTATTGTCCAAACATTGCAACCTCCATTGTAAATGCCTTGTCAATAGTTATTAATGTATTTTTTCAGTGACAATGTATCTATGATATTGATATTAAATTCCATAAATATTTACTTGATTATTTTGGGGCCAAAACTTTTACACTTTAATGTCACACCTTTTCATTTTATTCTACACATAGAAACCTTTCCAATGGCGTAAGAATCACATCAATTAGAGTTTGTATGTGAAAGTTATGCCACTTAGAAGTTGACTTTCCTGTTTTCACCACCATAATTCGAGAGGATGCCACATAAACCCCCATTATTCATGGAAAAGGGGCTAGCCACATGATTATGATATAGAAAACTCTAGAAGAGTCAATATTGTAACTTTGGTTAAGAGATGAGGTAGGCAAACCTAACCACTAGTAGGCTATTGGGTTGTATTATAACCAGGTCACCAGGAGGAAAACAGATTCCATTCTTTTGAGTGCATTTATTCCACAGGTGAGAAAAAATACCTAAGAGGGATAGGAGGTGCAACATAGAGAGGATTTGTGCACTGTATCAGCCCACAGGCCATGGACCACATACCATACTTCTTTTGTGCTCATAGCCATATTTCCATTCAGAGAAATAGAGTGGAGTGACCTCGCCTTCAAGTTTGGTTTTTCTCTCGAAAGGCTTTCCCAAAGCATATCTTATGTCAAATGTGTGTGAGATTTTATTTCATTGTTTTCTATTTCCTGCATAATTTTCATTTGCATGCATGCACTATTAATAGTAAATCTACATATCCAGAAATCTAACAAAACCGTAATAGTGTAGAATTTCATATTTTAAATATAATATTATCATATTTCTTGAGACAAACTGTCTAGTGGAACATCCACGACAGTTTACAGATCATATTGGTATAAAAGCAAGTTTCTCTAGGTGTATTGTGGAGATTTTTGTTGAATCTCTGAATTGTCCTCATTTTGACATGCTTTTTCCCTTTCTTTTTACTTATTCCATATATGTTTTTGTTATATTTACAACTTATAAGGTATCATTCATTCATAACTCATATTTTGTAACTTCTTTGTGAAAATGATTGAAATATTACTATGGCTACCAAAATGTACTTTTTCTGTAGCTAATCAGAATTTCTACAGCCAACTCCAAGGTTGAACAAGTTCTCAAGAGTTTGAAGATGAACACGATACATGGATAAACGCCAAATGTCAAGAACAAGGATATCCACTAATCATGTTTACATGGAAGATGATAGAATTCGATAATCTAATTGGGCAAAGCAAAAGTCAAACCTAGTCTGTTCTTACCCATGACTTCAAGGAAAACTGTTTTATCGTCAAACGAGTGGAATCAAGTGAGTGAGAGTCAAAATTTGAAGATGATGATGTGTTGATATGTGTTGATCGAGAACCTTCATGATTTTCTCCTCATAGCAAATCATGAAGAATAGTCTTTATGTTTTAATTAGGAAACTTAAGTGTCGATTTAGGAACTTGCCTCTTAGCGTTTCTTTCTTAAAAACTATTGGCTAAAGAATAGTATAAATTGCTTCAATCTGAAGCAAAGACAATCAAATTTTTTACCTATGTAATTATTGCTTCCTTTGTTACTCTCCAATGAATGCAATCTCTGTTCCTATACGAATGTGTTGGTTGTAGAAATTTTGAATAATTTAACACATATTCAATGGAGATTATCCTGATCATGTACTATTGCGGAAAACATACACAATACATAAGCTCCTCTACGTTGATCATCAATATAGCAGCATCAATAACAATAAAACATCAAGAGCATTCACACATTAACACAGTATGTATCCCGGGGAAAGCATCTCGCTAAAAACCCCAACTATCTGTATATTAATGATTGAGTCATGTAACATTACACAGCATAATACTTCTCACAAGTATCTCCACCTCTGTTACACACAATACAGCTCAGATCTGAATCAATCACTGGCTCAAATCTCCTTCGCTGCTTGCCTGCCTCCGCTGCTCAATACCTGCTCAAGAATTGATGATAATTCCAAGGCAACCACGTATTTCCTTGGCTAAATCACGTGAGCACAAGCTACAATGTGGTAAAATACGTGGGCAAACTCATTGGCATACTCAATCCCTTGATTGTGCAAGATCTGATGCACAAATTTAGTCACAACTGATAGCAATCTGATTCTCTAACACCTGTCCCTGCTGAACTGAACATGCACTGACATGCAACTGAGTTAACTGATGTATTCATTAGTTGTATTATGAGTTAATAACTTGTGAATTAATTAATAACTAATTCACCCAACTCATCTCTAGTCTATTTTCCAGTTAGACTAAATACAACCAGTTTAACAAAGCTAAACTGAACACAACTCCATCAACTGCACCTCCAGTCCACTAAACTCAACTCACTTGAGTTCTAACTGAAGTCCTGCATGCAAATATTAGTCATCCCATAGGTAACCACGTATTTCCTTCTGGGATCTGCATGTACCACATCCGTAGCTCATCCTGAAGTGCTCCAAGAGAATAAGACAAAGTTTATAGTCTAAATATTATTATGAGCTAATAATATTTGACTGTTCTATATTTAGACTGAGCAGTCACTCCGCTGTGATCTAAAAATAGAAGTCCATCTATTTTTTCCAACTTGATCAATCATCCATAAACAACAACCTGCAATCCATAGACATGATCCATATGTCTAAAAATAGACATAGTCTAAAAATAGACTTCCGCCAAAAATAGCCTGCAGGCCCACTTAGTGAAGGCGACTCTTTTCACTAAGCTCCATCATCTTGTTGCAATCTCAACATCCTTCATATTCTTGGTGAAGTTCCACTCGCTTATCTTTCTACCAAATTCCTTGGCCAGATTCAGTCCAGAATGCAGTAACAATGTTATCTGATGTATCAGCATATCAGTTATAGGAAATGGCTCACCCAGCCACATGATGCATTAAATTTTCAACATCAGAACTATCTGATTCTCCTTGTTTAATATCCAAATATGTATGCCCTGGAGGAACTAAAATATCATCCCATCCTACAGCTAGATGTTACAAACCACTTAGATTGCATTGTAGGTCTAAGTCTTTTGAGGAAATTAAATGTCATTTACTATGCTTGGGCACTTTTGACTTCTTATATCAGAAGAAAGATGAATATCAAGGTGATGCTTGTCCAAGGTTTTAACTTTAGTAAGGGTCTTTAGATCATTTGATTGATTACCAAGATTCCAAGATGATTGGTCATCACTTTGAGATGAAGGAATCTAAAAGAGGGAATAAATGTAGAAAGTGAATAAGAAAATTGAGAATTAGAAGCATCCAAAGTAATTACTAGTGGAGAGGATTCATTAACTGAATCCAAGAACGAGGTATAATGAGGTGTCAATGATAAAGAATGACATGGATCCCTCAAAGAAGGACTATCTTTGACTAAATATGGTTCGGGATTAAGATTATGTGTATTAATGACATCTTGAAAAGCTAAGGGATCGACCATCACATTAGGTTTCATCAAATTAGACTAACATTCAGAGTTTTCCTAGATGAGACCTTCATCATGGTAAGGAAATATAGGTAAGATAAATGGATCAAAAATTCTATTTTCAAATTTCTAAATGCCAACATCGTGAGGAGCATGAGAGGGAATAAATGGAATGGTATATTCCTCCTCTAAGATTAAAGATGTGTCATGATTGATATGGGTTGGAAGAGAAAACTCATCCAAGGATTTCGACTCTAATTGTTCCAAATATATTTGAACCAAATACTAAAATATTTGAGCCATGAAATCCCAATCCACATCTTCTTCTAAAAAAGTCATAGCAAAGATGATGAAATTTATCAATGAAATACTCTGCATTTTCATCATATTTCATTCTAAGTTGATTGACCCTCTTATATACATGTTGATAATCATACCTGTCGAAGGCTTTAGGAAGCTCCTTGATAACTTTTTTAAATGAATGAATAGAAGGGGTTGGTAATGTAT
Organism: Pinus taeda; assembly: GCA_000404065.3. NCBI lineage: Eukaryota > Viridiplantae > Streptophyta > Pinopsida > Pinales > Pinaceae > Pinus > Pinus taeda. The sequence continues at coordinate 403,951 of APFE030922069.1, forward strand.
GACAAAATTGTTTTACACAACCTTCAAGGGATGAGGATGAACAACCTACTCTAAACATCATTACAATGAATACCATTAGAGATAAAATTGAATAAATCGAATCAAGTGTCCAAGGAAGGATAGTTCACCCTTGCCATCAAACTCAAATTAAATTGAGACAAGTTATTGATTATTACTATGGGGATTTTGAGATCTATTCTTTTAGAAAAACGGCTTGAGATTATGATTTATGGAAAATCCATTCAAGATAAGAGATGTAATAATGTTAATAAAGAAGAAATAAGACCAACGTCATGGGACACATATTCCAAGTTGAATGGTGGGAAAAACATCCTAGTGTGTGTTCGTTTCATTTATTTATCAATAAGGAAATTTGAAAAGGAATTGAAAATGAAAAGATGCATTATTTGGCATTTTATTTATGAAAATAAATGAAAATCGGAGAAAAAGGAGATGAAAGATTGCATGTTTGCATGAGAGGGAAATTGGAGAAAAATAGAGGAAGATGAACAAAATGGAGGCCTCAATAATAAAAAGGTTTCTAAGGATCAATTCACAACCTTTCTCCGTTTTATCTTGGAGTTCTCTCTCTGTTCTCTCTCTCAGACTCTTGCACACTTAGAGTATTCTTGGAGCACTCTAGCATTGTGGAGATGAAAGCAAAGGAAGGACAAGGAAGAAAAGGAAAGCAAGGATCAAGGAAAAGGTTGATCAAGAAGCTACGACGATATTTCTCTCCAAGTATCGAGTTGCATGTGTTAGCACTCTATAATCTAATAAGGCTGGGAAATAATTGTAGAGGTAACCACAAAACCAATTTGGAAGCTGGGATCTAGCCCTATGAGCTTCATAAAGGGATCTCTCTTTCATATTAATATTAGTTTATATTGAGATATTAGGCTAGTTGTGAAATTTAAAGGTGTGTTTTATGGAATGTTTCGGTTAAAATAGAAAGGGAAGAGCCATTGGGCAATGGAGTCAAAAAACTTAACAGGGATCTGTCACTTACTTTCAAAGGTGTTTCACAAGGAAAGGTAGTTGAAGTAACTGGATCCTTTATATTCAAATGAAATGCAATAGAAGAAGAGGAATATGTTCAATTAAGAAAAATAATAGTTAAAATTTATTTAACTTAATATTAGAAGAAAAATTCTAGATTACCCACAACAAGAATCAAAGTGTATCTTTCAACAAATTATGTTAATCATCTTTCTGTAAAAAAATTCAGATTTAAGAACGCATAAGTATGGAAAAAAAGAAATAAACACATAGACAATGAGAGAATCACTTCACCAAATAGTCCAACACATGACTCCTGTGAAGAATTTCTTTTTTATTACTGATCAACCCATGGAATGGAAAAATTACAATAACTTTTTGGAATGCAAAAATCAACATATCTTACTTCAAATGATGAATTATTTATAAATTTTTTACAAAATGTCTTGACTTACAATATCAAGATTCATTTCAAAATATCCTAAACTGATTGTAAAAATAGAACATAAATAAAGGAAACTAAAACTATTTGAAGATTTGTGGCACTACCCTTGAGGATCGCTCGTGATAAAGAAGAGAAATTTGAATTTGATTGCAACTCTTATTTGATGAGGTGGCATCCAAGTCACTAAGTCTCCATGAGCTTTTTCCTCCCAAAATTATGAACAATAGGGTCAACGGATCGCTTTGCATATCCAAAAAAGTAATATTTGTTATAAAAATAAGATAGGTTATTTTAAATGATGAAGTTAGCAATGAAAACCTCTTTCTGTTTTTGAAAATGCATTTCCACCATCTTGGAATTGCATTTGAAAACACTGGCTAAAAACAGGAACATTCAGGAAAATATGCCTCTAAAGCTTCATCTAACCATAAAAAATGTTAAGAAACCGAGAGAGTCTTTTGTACATGAGGATGTTATCAGAAAAAACCTCTTTCCATTTTTGAAAATGTATTTTCAGATGATTAAACCATGTTTGAAATTACTATGTTGTATAGGAAAAAAACATAGCTTTAATTGACCATGAAATGAATGCATGATGTGGAGGCAGGAGGTGACATGGATGTGGGGAATGATGTCGAGGAAAATGGTTGGTGGAAAGGAAGTCAGGTTTGCATGGGTGATATCGAGAAATGACCTGGAGGTGAGTGGGGAAAAGAGTCCAAGTCAAAGGTAGTGAGTGGTGCAGGAGTGAGAGTGAGATCAAATGTTAATTACATAATGGACATGGTCGGGTGTTGAGATAGGAGTGGAGGGAACCAGATATGAAAATCTAGTGGGAAAGGGGCTAAAAGTTGGCGAATTTGGGAGGGGGGTCGAAGTGGTAAGTGGTTTGTGAGAGGGGGTGTGAAATAACGTGGAGGTGACATGTAGAGGTGGGACTGGTGGGGATGAAACCATATTTCATAAAACCCCCCCCCCTCCATAGTAAACAACACCTTTTGTCACTTGCGGGCAATATTTCATAAGTTTAATACTTAGGATAAAAGAAAATAATGATCCCAAACTTAGGATAAAGTCTTTGATCTAAAATTAACACCCCTTTTCGATTAAATTTTCTCCTAACCTAAGACTAATTTTGACCCATCAAAGGGTGCATTTAGATGTGTAAACCCTTTTTTACTTTCTCGAAGAGGAAAAATTGCCTATCTTAATCCTATTTATCATCTTTTATGACCCAGCTTAAACAATTGTATCAACTCATTTAACTACCTAACTATCATTAGCCAAGATTACATAGTTTGGCTAACTTATTCTCTAATCTAATTAAGAGAAATTGAAACTTGCTTTATCGTGATTACATTGTATGTCCTAAACAATGACTCGTGGTTGTGGCATTTTAAACAAGTTGCACACAACAATTAATTTATTATAAAAAATCAAATTATTTATCTGGTAGTGGCATTTGAATTTGCATCACTTTGAGTTCTATTTTTTATGGGGTTCTTTTCATCCCTTTTTATTTATTTCTTTTATTCCATTTTTATATACACACTTTTCATTTATTTTTATTTTTATTTGTATATATTTTTTGGAAATCATTTGCAATATGCAATATTATTTACAATTGGATATACTAAAAGAAAAAAACTCGATCATCATTTGATCTTATGAATCATAGGACCCTAATAGCATGTATGATTTCCTTTTTAGCGTTTTCATGCATCATGCATGCATGCATGTATTTAGTTATCTTGTTATCGTTGGCATGGGATTTTCCAGGTGTGATAGTGGTTTCAACCTTACCTTTCCATTTCTGGATAGCCATGGTATGATGGGCTCTTTCATTTGGTTGAGCTTTGGATTTTCAGATGATTTTAGAGCTAGGTGAGCTAGTCTTAGGACAATTCCCAAGGGCCTAGGAATCGCTTGAGCAATTTTGGATAGATTATGGTAAATACTGAGGGTGAATATAGGAAAATTCCTCAAGGTTTTTTGAAGAAATCTAGAGGTATCCAAGCCTGTTTTGGGCCTAGTGATCCCCTGACCAATTTTTGCGGGATTGTGGTAAAGCCTGGTAGTGTATGTTTTTTGTTTGGGCCTAGAAATCCCCTAAGTAGTAATGGTGGAACTACGGTAAAGTACGGTTGTGTAGGTCCTTGTTTTGGACCTATTAGTCCCTTGAGTGGTTTTGGTGGGATTGGAGTAAAGCCTGAGAAATCTCTAGTTGTTTTGTCTTGAGTCCCACGTTCATGCTTCAAAGATGGCATGGGGTTGATTGGCTGAAAGAAAAACTTGATTTAGCTCAATATATGATTAGGTAGTTCATGGAAGTCCTTCATTTTGTTGGATTTTTCATAGGTTAATAAGAGCTCTTTTCCTATGGTATTTCATGAGTATTTACACTTGCTATTATTTCGATTTGATGGTTGTTCTATCACTACAACGAAACACTATGCTTAGTGTCCCCTTTCACTTCCCTTTTACGTTTAGAGCCCACTTTTTGTGCTATCTATGACTATTTGTAACACCCTCCTCCCAAATCTACTCAAGAAGTCGTCGAGCTAGGGTAAACATGCAACAAGAGGCAACTATGATATGATTCAACCTCCTAAGTCACCTTAAGGAACTAGGACTGACGGAACCACACCATACAAACATCCAACATTATCAACAAAACACTTAGAAGACAGGTCAGCCACTCAAATAGCCTATCCCTGGGTCCCACTATTTTTTTAGGTCTCTTGGGCCATAGTCTCTCTCATTCTATAGGAAAGGCAGAAACCAACAAGCTAAAGGCATTCTCATAGGCCTATCTACCATCGATAGTGGACCAGAATTGTTGGTGTTGTGCCCAAAGCCCAGATTGTTACCCATAACTAATCCATCTCTTCAAATTTGTAAGTAACATGGAAATGATAGTACTAAATCAAATGCTTGTTCAAGACCTTGATTACCTACTAGCTATGATGGCCATTCCATCAAACATTTCATTAACATGAAATCTACATGTGTAAATAACGGAGTTCAACTTAGGGATCTCATACTTATCAGAGAATGGCTATGAACCATTGTTTCTTCATGCCATTTGCTGCATTATCATTAGGTCATTGACACATAATCCATTCACACACAAGTAAAAACATGATGAGCTCCATACATAATTGTTTTCATAAAATGTGCATATAACCATAGGAACATAAATACAATACACATATCAGCCATCAAATCCACAAATACATCAATACATTTACACATGAAAATCAAGGGAATGGATTTGTCATTAATTAATGCAATGAACCAACTGAAGATGGTACTACCACATTCCACCCAACCGTAGAATGGCTGAGCCAAATCTCTCTTCAGCAATTCACCCCTGTGCCATATTCCAAGCATGAATGTGGGATCTCATATAACACACCAATCAAACTCATCCAGGGCTTTCAAAGGCCATCCACCTCAACCCATCAAATATTGATTCCACCTAACAGTTGTACGTCACCAAAACCATCATCAGATTGGTTTCCATCCAAGTTTTCCAGGGCTTCCAGAGTGTTTATCCAACAAAGTCTTTCAAAACTAGTAACTCAAACCACAACTGATATATGGCTCCCAAAGCATTTGTCCAACCAAGGCTTCTAGGGCTAGTAACTCAACCCACCGATGGATTCTAGAGAATTTTTCCAACAAAGTCTTCTAGGGCCAGTAACTCAACCCACCAATGGATTCTAGAGAATTTGTCCAACCAAGCCTTCTAGGACTAGTAACTCAACACAAGCTGTTACAAGGCTTCCAGAGTGTTTGTTCAACAAGGGCTTCCAGGACTAATAAATCAACCCAAGCTAAGAAAACATAAAACCAACCAAAAATAGGAAATTAAAGTAAATCCATAATCACCATGGCTCTCTGGGAAATGGCAAGGATAGGCAATCCACTATCGATCTAAGAAATCCTCCATGCCAATGACAAATCACAACCTAGAACCCACATGCATATGCCATGCATGTGAAAATTAGTGAAGAAAGCATACATCCAACTCGGTACCTGCAAGAGAATATGATGTATATGTTGATTTTGATGCGTTCTTGCACTTACTTTCTCTTCCTTTGCCTTCTTCGAAGAATCCAGGTACACCACACCCACCAAGGGTGCTCCAAGATATCTCTAAAAATCCAAGCGTATGAGAGAGAGAGTGAGGAAATGAGAGAGCTCCAACACTAAACTAACAGAAGGTTACCAAAAGCCTTTTTATGAATGAGGCCTCTCTTTTCTTCATTTTCCATTATTGTCCTTCATTTTCCTCCTCGCATGCAACCTCTGACCTTTCATCTCCCTTTTCTCCTAATTTCCATTATTTTCATAAATAAATGCGCCAAAATTCCTTTTAATGCCTTAGCCATTGCCTTTGCCAATTTACTTAGCCATAAACAACTAAATGAACATCTCCTAGGATGTCTTTCCATACATTCAACTTGGAATAAGTGTCCCGGTCATCTCTAATTATAAACATTTATTACATGGAGTTTTCACCAGGGTTGTTACAGAAGCCTCCTCCTTGGGGGACACCTTCCTCGATGTTCAATTATACATATACCTCAACAAGTTGCTGAAAGAGGAGATACTTCTTATGGATATTTATAACACAACTCAATGCATTATTTACAATGAAATATCTACTCAAGCCCTAATGTCATGACAATAGACCGTATAATGGACCTCTATAACACAGCTCATTACGATATTTACAATGCTCAATCTACTAAGTGTAAACTCATATGACATCACAACATCATGTTAACATAACCACATGAAATAATAATAAGATAACACCCATACCGCATAGTGGAGCTTTGTCACACAACTCGTTACAGTATTTACATCCCTACACGGGTGTACTTATAACAACATCATCAAAATATATATACCAAAACATATCCGAAATCATGATCAAAACATATATCAAACATATAATAACATCATATCTTAGAATATATATCAAAACATTATATAGCATATATCAACCATCATAAAGCATATATCGATCACTATAAATCTTATACTAAACCAACATAAAACAAATACTAAACCACCATGAAGCATATACCAAGCCATTATAAGAAAATACCAAACTAGGATATCAAATCTTCTTTCCCTTACTTGGCAAACAACAAAGGATACACGGCCCGCATCTGATCATCCATCTTCCATGTAGCTTCATCACGCCCAAGTGCTTCCATTGCACTTTAAATTTCTCTATTTATCGGTTTCGAAGCATTAGAACCTTGCTTTTCAATATACCCTGAGGCTCCAACTAGAATTCTCCAATTGGTTCCACCTACAATACAAACCAGTCAATCACATGATCAACATCTTTAGCATAATTCTCAAGTAATGAAACATGGAAAACATCATGGAATTTTACTGTCAGAGGAAGTGCAAGTCGATAGGCTACCAACCCAATCCTCTCAATGATACTGAATAGGCCACAAAACCATGGTGCTGACTTGGCACATGATCCAATTCATAAGGATCTCTTCTTATGTTTTACGTACAAGTACACTTCTTCCCTAGCCTGGAACTCCTTGAACAACCTATTCCTATCAGTATAGCTCTTCGACCTATGCTATGTTTCCTTAATATTCTTCTTGATCACTTGCATCTCTTATTCCATATTTTCCAACAAATCTGGTATAATCAATACTTTGCTAACCAGATCACTCTAGCTAATGGGAGTGCTACAACTCCTCCCATAAAATGCCTCAAAAGGACTCCTCTTGAGTGACTCTCCATAAATGTTGTTGTATGCAAATTTAATGAAAGGGAGATTCTCGTCCCACATCCATTGTTTATGCATCACATACATCCTCAACACGTCCTCTAAAATCATGTTGACCCTCTCTTTCTGTCCATCCCTCTACAAATGATAATTTGAAATGAAGGTCAACTCTGTGCTGAAACCTACAAATAACTCCTTCCAAAAGTTGGAAGTGAGCTTCGCATCCTTGTGTGATACAATCTTCTTGAGGACACCATGTAATATAGCCACATCTCTAATAAATACTTGTGCCACATCACTAGCTGATAATGAAGTGTGCAACCTTTGTTAACTTGTCCATAATGACCATGATCAAGTCTTGTTGCTTCATTTTCTTTGGCAAACCTATCATGGAATCCATGCAAATGACCTTCCATTTCCACTCTGGGATAGTCATAAGCTCTAGCAGTCCACCTAGATGTTTTCACTCTACCTTCACTTGCTGACAATCGAAACATCTAGCCACAAAATCTACTACATCCCTCTTCAAATTCGTCCAATAGTAATATCTTTTCACTACTCTCAGTGTCTTCTGATAACTTGGGTGACCTTAATGCAATTTCTCATAAAACTCCCTCAAGATAACCTTCTTGAGATCATTATCATCTGGCACATATATCCTGTATGAAAACTTGACCAATATGTCTTACATAAGATAATAATCCAAGCCCTGTGCACCTATACCTATACCTATACCACAACCTATACTTTTACCTATGCCATCACCTATAGATGTACCACTACTTGTACCCGTACCTGTACCTATACTCTGTTGCAACCTGTGCACAATCTCCATATCTCTGACATCCTGCTGTCGTGCCTGCAAGATCCTGCCCTGTAAATCTGTCCTATAAGAGCTCATAGCTTCCATGTGATATATCTATACCCACCTACTAAGAACATCTGCCAATCTATTTTCCTTTCCTTTGATATACCTGATCTTGAAATCAAACTCATTGATCGTGGCCAACCATCTAGCCTTCCTGGCATTCAAATTCGTCTGTTCAAATAAATATCACAACCCAATGTGATCACTCATCAGCACAAAACACCTGCCAAGAATACAGTGCCTCCAAAACTTTAGTGCATGTATAATCACTGCTAACTAAAGATCATGCGTCGGGCAGTGCTTCTCATGCTCGTTTAGTTTACGAGACCCATAACATACCACCTATCCATCCTGCATAAGTACTCCACCAAGTCCTCTCTTGCAACCATCTGTGAGTACACAAACTTCCTTATCCATATTTGTAATCTATAGTATAGGTGCACGTGTCAACCGCTGCTTAAGTTGCTCAAATCTAGCCTCACACTCCCCTGTCCATTCAAACTTATTACCTTTCCTCTATAAATATGTAATGGGATAAGCAATCTATGAGAAGTTCCTGATGGACTTGCTGTAACAGCCTTCCAAATCCATTAAATATCTCAATTCATCCACATTCTTAGGAGCTACCCACTCCATGATGGCCCTTATCTTCTCTCGATCTACTGAAATGCGCTCCTTGGAGACAAAATGTGCCAAGTAATGTACCTTAGTTTGAAAGAAACTACATTTTCTAAGCTTAGCATACAATTGATGCTTTCTAAACAACCTCAAAATTGTTGCTAAGTGCTCAACATGCTCTTCCTCATTTTTAGAATATACCAATAAATCATCAATGAAGACAATGACAAACCTATCCAAATATGGATGCAACACACTATTCATCAAACATAAAAATGTAGCTGGAGCATTTGCTAAGCCAAATGGAACAAAAACAAACTCATAATGCCCATACATTGTCCTGAATGCGGTCTTGTATCAATCTTGCTCTTTGATGCATACCTGATGGTAACTGGATCTAAATTCAATCTTCGAGAACATTGTTGCTCCCTTCAACTAATCGAACAAGTCATCAATCCTTCAAAAAGGGTATCTGGTCTTGATAGTCACTTTGTTCAACTGCTTATAATCAATGCATAATCTTAGGGTACCATATTTCTTCCTCACAAACAAGTCTAGTGCACCGCAAGATGATACACTTGGTCTAATGTATCCCTTTTCCAACATCTCCTTCAACTGCAATTTTGACTCAACCAACTTAGGTGCGCTCATTTTGTCAGATGATTTTTATGCTACAGTTTCCCCTGAAACTAATTCAATAGAAAATTATAGCTCACTATGAGATGGAAGCTTTGTAATTTCGTCAGGAAATACATCCCTGAACTACTGTAAAACCAGGTATTTTTTCAACGCATCTATATCCTCAACCTCCTTGCCCTTATCACTAGAAATATGTACTGCAAATAATATACACCCTTTCCTACACCTACAATTTTCTTACATAGCTGTCACCATCCTAACTGATGTGGCTTTCTTCTTACCCTACAAGATTCTTGGTTCTCCATTGTCATCAACACACTCAATAACTTTAGCGTAGTAGTATACCTTGGTTCTATGTCAATACAAACAATCCATTCCCAACAACATATTGTATGAACCCAATGGTAAAAAATTTAAATGTGTTTCGGTAGGCATACCATAAGTCAAATGCACAAGCTCTTACCCAATGATGAACTCATTTCTTTATACCTGTAGCCAACTAAACTGATGAATACTCTACATGCAACTCCTTATTCAACCCACATGTCTCCTCCAAGTCAGGTCTAACATAGCTATACTTAGATCCATGGTTAATCAAAATATAAATAACTTGTTCACAAAGCCTATGCTTCAGCTCAATGATAGATGTATGATGTTTTTCATGCCTATTGTCCACGGCTCCATAGATACGAGGAATATTTTGGGAAAAATCTGCAATAGTCTATGCCTTCTGTGTACTGTATATTAGCGGTCTACCACCGTAATGTTCTGGACAATCTCTCCTATAATGATCTTTGCCACAAGTCCAACACTTTATGGGCTTCCAACCTCCATCCTTGTTCTTCTCTTCAGTTCAATGTCCTCGTCCTCTATCTGATGCATTAAACCTCTTAGGTGCTGCAACATTATCCTTATTATTTGTACCCTATGGCCTTGGTCACTTTTTATCCCATTTTCTTCTATTCTTTACATTACCTTGCCAGTCTATCTTGGGCCTAGTTTTAGAGTTTGCTCGTTCACAGAAACTATTTATATTTCGAATGGCCTCCTCCAGTGATCTAGGATCATCAAATTCAATCCTATCTTTGATTACACCTAGTAGTCCACTAATGAATATTTGAATCTTAGCCTTCTCCTCCTTGAGGTAAGGCACATACCTCAACAGTTCCAAGAAATTACTAGTGTACTTGTCATCTGCCATGGATCCCATTTTTAGTTCATAGAATTATTTTTCCCTGTCATCGAAATTTCTCTTCAACAGATACTTCTTCTTGAATAACCACTCAAATTCACTAGAAGTGAAATCTTCCTCATATATATCTCTAACATTCCTCACATCTTCCCACCATATGTTTTCTTTACCTTTAAGACTGAAAGTAGCCACTCTAGCTTTCATGTTCTCTGCGTAGTCATGCAACCTGAAGAATTTCTTCATACCAAGTAGCCATGCTTCTACATCTTGTGATCTCTTTATCTCTCCATCAAAAGTAGGTGGTTTTCCCTTCTGAAATTCCTCCAGAAAATACCCCCTATCAGTCCTCCTGTAAGGATTATACTGATGACCATCATAGTGCCTATTTAAATAAGAACTAGAATCATACCTATGTCTATCCCTTTTCCTCTCCAGAGTGTCCAACAATCTACCATCTCTATTTGATTGATGAGCACCATGTGATATACTACCGTATGGCCCATTAGTTTTATCTTCCTTCTCATGACTGATTTGTAGTGGTCCTTGTCTCTACAAATTCAACAAGCTATAAAGTATTACTGCATTCACCTCTACTAACGTTTCCTCTGATGGTATGGTTTTTTCATTATTTTCCTTACAACTCCTTATCTCCTCCTTTAAATTTCTCAGTGTAATTTCTAAGTCTGAGAGATTTGCAACACCATACTTCTCTTCAGATTCATAAGGAGAGTATCTATAGTGAACTGTCTTGCTAGCCATTTGATATTTATTCCTACAAGGCATAATATGTCAGATAAATGAATCACAATAATAACGTACCTTGCCATAACCTAGGGAGGATACCTTGTCTGCAATATTACGAGGTCAATGTGGTACATGTATAAGATAATGCTAACAACATATATACATATGCAAGTAATGTATCAACTCATAAGCGTTACTCTAACTAGCATCCAATCATCAATGCAAGGTCATACCAACAATGCATGCTATGACCTCATGCATGACAATGACCATTAATCCATTGTACACATTGCCACATCAAACTAGTAGTATGCATAAGCAATTCCAAACCAAAAAAAAATACCCATAATTGCATGTAGTCGAACATACTCGATCAGTTTTTGTAATCAACATATAATACTAATGCATGTAATAAAAATATTCAAAATTTAACCTAACATACAAGGATGTAAGTAGGTACCATGAAATCAACATGTAATGACATGTAATCCATACACACTCAGTCACATACTCATTTCAAATAAATTTCATGAAATAAATAAAAAAATCTCCATGATAACCATACTACAACCATGGTCCAACATCAAGCCATTGCAACAAGTATAGAAGTGTAAGAGACACACATGCAATTGACATACATGCATGAGATATTCATAGCCCATCCAGTCTGAGGGGTGAACCATGCTTTGATACCACTCTATAACACACTCCTCTCACATCTACCTAACCAACCAGCCAGCTAGGATAAACATGTGACACGAGGCCACTATGATATGATTCGACCTCCTAAGTCACCTTAAGGAAGTGAAACCGATGGAAAGACACCATACAGACATCCAACATCATCAATAGAACCCTCAAAAGACAATTTAGCCAATCAGAAAACTTGTTGTTGGGTCCCACTATTGTCTTAGGTCTCTTGGGCCATAGTCACTCTCATTTTATAGACAAGAGAGCGATAAAAAACTTAAATTCACTCTCACAAGCCTGCCTGCCAGTGACAATGGACTAGAATTTTCAGTGTTGTGCCAATGACTCCAGGATTTTAGCCACTTTTTCAGGCCCATAGCCTAGGTCACTACCCATAATTGATCCATCTCTTCAAATCAGTTAAGTATTATGGACATGAAATTATTAAAGAAAATACTTGTTCAACACGTTGACTAGATCCCTACTAGCCTTGACATGCATTTTGTCAAATATTTCAACAACATGTAATCTATAGGTGTAAATAACAGAGTTAAGCATAGGGATCTCATACTTATCTGAGAATCTCTATGAACCATTTTTTCCTCATGCCATTTGTTGAATTATCATCTATTATGTTATAGACACAATATCCATTCACATACAAGGAAAAAAATGTTGAAAGCCATATATAATTGTTGTCATAAAATGTGCATATAACTAGCATAATAGGAACATAAATAAAATAATCATATCAACCATCAAATCCATAAATACATTAGTACCTTTACACATGAAATTAAATGGAATGGATTTCTCATTAATGAATGCAATGAACCAACCGAACATGGGACTACCACATTCCACCCGACCATAGAATGGCCGAGCCAAATCTCTCTTCATTCATTCACCCCCATTCCATATTTCAAGCATGAATGTGGGATCTTATAGAACACATCCATCAAACTAATCTAGGGATTCTATAGGTCATCCACCTCAACCCATCAAACATTGATTCCACCTCATGGTCAGACATCACCAAAACCATCATCGTATTGGTTTCCATTGAAGCCTTCTAGGGCTTCCCAAGCGTTTGTCTAATCAAGGATTCGAGAACTAGTAACTCAACCCACACCTTATATAGGGCTTACAGAGTGTTTTTCCAACCAAGGTCTTCCAGGACTAGTAACTCAACCCACCAAGGGCTTCTAGATCATTTTTCCAACCAGGGCTTCCAGGACTAGTGACTCAACGCAAGTTGTTAGAGGGCTTCCACGACTAATAACTCAACCCAAGCTAAGGAAAAATGAGAACGAAGAAAAAAAAGAAATGAAAGTAAACCCACAATCACCATAGCTCTCCAGGAAATGGCAAGACTAGGCAATCCTGCATGCCAATCACAAATCACAACCAAGAAACTAAATGCATATGCCATGCATGCCAAAACTAGTGAAGAAATCATACATGCAACTTGGTACCTACAAAAAAATCTAATGTAGTTGCTGATGTCAATGCCTTATTTTGCTTTCTTGCTCATCCTTTGCCTTCTTGTTCCGAGAATCCAAGTATACCACACCCTCCAAGAGTGCTCCAACAAATCTCTAGGTATCCAAGAGTATGAGAGAGAGAGAAAATAAAAAAGCTCCAACACTAAACTGATAAAAGGTTACTAACTGATCGTTGTAAGCCTTTTTATGAATGAGGCCGATATTTTCTACATTTTCCATTATTTTCCTTCATTTTCCTCCTCACATGAAAGCTGTGACCTTTCACCTCCATTGTCTCCTAATTTCCATTATTTTCATAAATAAATATACCAAAATACCTTTTAATGCCTTAGCAATAACCTTTTCCAATTTCCTTAGCCATAGACAACCAAATGAGCACCACCTAGGATGTCTTGCTCAACATTCATCTTAGAATAAGTGTCCCATTCATCCATGGTTATAAGCATTTATTACATGGAATTTTCACTAGTGTTGTTACATTATTTATAAAATATGGTGCAAAACTTGATGCAAAATTTGCACCATGTTTTGTAGCAATTATTACTCCAAGTTTAGCACTGAATATTGTAATTGGTTTTGCACCATGTTTTGTACCGGGTTTTATGCCATGTTTTGTGCCATCCACTGCATCAGTTTTTGCATGAATTTTTGCACCCAATTTTGTTTCACCTACTTTCGCATCCTCTATTGTATCCACTTTTTGCACCTACACTTGCATCAACGTTTGAACCATATTTTTGACCCTTTTTGTATCCTTTTTAGATCATTTTTTGCATCATTATTTTCTTCCACTTTGCACCAAGTTTTGCGTCAAGGTTTGTGTCTAGTTTTGCACCTACTTTTGCATCCACTTTTGCATCCATATTTACATCCTCTTTTGAATTTCTTATTATGTCCACTATTTCATCCAATTTTGTTGTGCCACAATTTGTGCATAGTTTGGCACCTCCCTTTGCACCTAGTTTTTCCTCTAATTTTGTCTCCATGTTTCATCCACATTTCTATCTAGGATTTCATCGACTTTTAAATCTCTTTTCATATGTCGTTTTGTATCCACTTTTCCATTAGAATTTGCATCAAGTTTTGCATCCATGCTTGCATCTAATTCTTTTGCATCAACATTTGCATCCAATTTTTCATCCACTATTGCACCCATGTTTACATCCACCTTTGCATCCATTTTTTCATCTTCATTTGCATCAAATTTTACTTCTTTTTTTGCATATATCATTACGTCCACATTTCTTGTGCCACAATTTGCGCCATGTTTTTCACTTACTGTTGTACCCAGATTTTCTTCCTATTTTGCATCCATGTTCACATCCTCTTTTTCATCGACTATTCGCATCAAATATTGCATCTCTTTTTGCATCCACTTTCATGTCGGGTTTATGAATTGGGTTTTACATATTGTTTGGTATCTAGTTTTGCATCTAACTCCATTGCATCCACTTTTTGCGTCCAATTTTTTTTCGCCTATTGCATGCATGTCTACATCAACATTTGCATTCTCCTTTGTGTCGAATTTTTCATCAAATATTGTGTATGTTTTTACATCCCTGTTTCATCCACTTTTAGGTCAGTCTTTGCATCTCATTTTGCATCTATTTTTGCATCCTATTATGTTTCATCCACTTTTTCATCTAATTTTGTGTACACTATTGCACCCATGTTTGTGTCCACATTTACATCCCTTTTTGCATATTATTTTGCATCCAAGTTTTCCTCCTTTTTACTTCCAAGTTTGTTTCCTTTTCTACATGCATTGGTGCATCCACATTTGTTTTACCATAATCCATGCCAACTTTTACACCTACTGGTCCACCCGTGTTTGTTTCCACTTTTACATCTGAATTTGCATACTATTTAGCTTCCAAGTTTGCACTAGCTATTGCATATGATTTTCCATCCACTTTTGTGTCAGGTTTTGCATCTTGTTTTGTGTGTACTTATGTTGCATCCACACCTCATCCAATTTTACATGTATCATTTCCCAACTTTTGCATTCACTTTTGCATCCATTTTCCAACACACATCATATTTTATTCATTGATCATATTTCTTATGACATTGATAATTCTGAACAATTCATCAGAATGTCAATAATCATGACAATGAATATAATGAATAGGATAATGATGATGACAATGATTATGATGATGGTGATGCTAGTGACCTTGGCGAATCTTCCCAATTTTTAAATGGTGTCATTGTCATAATCATAATCATTGTATTTTGCATCATCATACAATTCATCATCATCAGATCATCATTATCATCATTTAAATCTAAGTCATCATCAACAACAATAATGGCATGAATGATGCTGACAATGCTAATGATGTTAACGTCCATGAAGATGATGACAACAACGATGAAAAAATTACATTAATGATGACGATGGGGATGATGAAAATGATAGTGATGATGATAATGGTGGTGATGATGATCATATGTGATCATTCCTAAAAAATAGAGTTGTTATTTCTCTTCCATATATCATATGTGTCCTAAATAACCCTTTTTTAACACTCATCAACCTTTTTGGGTTGATGATATTTATTACAACACTTATAATTATGAAGAATTGATCAAATTGTCCTTAATGATGAGGATGATGGCTTGAATGGTGATTATGATTATAATGCAATGATGAAAAGGATAATGACAATGATGGTCGTGATGATGATGATAATGATTATGATGACAATGATTAATATTATGCCAATGACCTTACAATCTTATGGATTCATGACCTTACTAGTTTCAATACCATCTTATACATACATATTAATATAATTTTTTTACATTTTTTGTCCCTCTTGGGATATCTTACTATAATGGTGGTGTTAGCACTAGAAATATATACCATATATCTACCCACAATGATGTGCTAAGACTAGAAAAATGAGTTTTCAATCAAACAATCAAGCTACAACAACATAAGTAGTGTAGGGATGTTATTACAATGATGCTAGAGAGGAATGAACACCAATGTTATTGGAAAGAATTAAAATCCAAGGAGAAGGATAAATCCCTATTCAAGTAACTAAGCTCAAAAAATTGCATGTAAACTTAGCAAAAAAGCAATGTTCAAAGACAAAGACTTCAGAGCCAAAACACCACCTACTAGGGTTTATAGGGATGAAAAAATCCCCTTGAATATCTAATATTAACAAGCCATTTTGAAGAAAAATAATCTTCAATGGTATGTCAAAGAAGGTCCAACGAAGAAAAACAGGTTACCAATGCTCCCTAGAAGTTATGCAACCCGAAACAGAGGGATATCAATGACGTTGTCTGAACTATAAATTTGAAACATATGGAAATAAAATTAAATATAGGAGGTTTCAAGGTCTAGGTTTCAAAACCAATATTTTTGGATGACTAATACAACTGTAAAACATCAAGGACACGAAAAATCCCTAAGGAAAATTAAGTAAAATATGCTAAAAGATTTGACTTACTAGGATCTACCCAATATGTCACCAATTTCTATAAGAGAGAATT
Organism: Pinus taeda; assembly: GCA_000404065.3. Taxonomy (NCBI): domain Eukaryota; kingdom Viridiplantae; phylum Streptophyta; class Pinopsida; order Pinales; family Pinaceae; genus Pinus; species Pinus taeda. The sequence goes on from APFE030922069.1 coordinate 420,934, forward strand.
TGACCTCTAGTAGTAGGTCACCTTAATGCCAACAATATTTTCCGAGAGCTTACCCACACAGTGTGTGTGAATGGAGAAGTAAGACAAAAGAAACTAGAAAATCCCAAGCACTTTTAGATTCATAAGAAGAAGGCACTAGACATACCTTTAATGCTAGATCCTTCAATCTATCTAATGAAGCAAGCTCTAGGAAGATCTCCTCTGATATCTTTGCTCTTGGAACTCTTAGATCACCTGAACATAGAGAAAGAAACCAATACAACGTTATTTTGAAACAACACTAGTTATAAACATCATATATCAATTACATCAAATAAAATAGACCATGAAATATAGATAATGGAGAAAATATTCGTTACTATTTCTCTTTAGTAGAAATGGAATACTTCGGTGGGTCCTCTAGTCCTCTACCCTTTGTTTTCTACCTAAATTATATACTCACTAGTGTGGATGCACAAATTTATCATGGTTGCAACACTACGAAAATTTGGGATAAATTCCTTCTTCTTCCTATGACTAGTGAAGAGATTTGTTTATATAGACTTCCATCATGATTGCCCTTCATTGCACCTAAACTTTTTCTTGATTGTATGAAGGTGATGATTAAGATATACCAAATTAATAATTATTATTTTAATATATAATTATTATTTTAAACAAAATTTTAAATTTGGATTGAATCTAAGTCTTTCCAGTCGAATTCCTGCACTGTTTTGGAGCTCTTTTATAGGGAGGGTTCTGGTTGTCTTCTATTTCCGTTCCCAACACTAGGCAGGAGAATTGTTGGTCATTATGGTTTGTCCCCACCACTTTTAAGGAGCATTGATCTCTCAAAGAACTTGTTTTTTTTATGTTTGACCAGTCACAAATTGATCCTCTGATTTGGAAAAGGATATGGTTATCTTCTTGACCCTAGGAATTACAATAAAAAAGGTCATCGGTGAGGGTCATTCCTATGATGGACCTTTAATTTTCGTCAACAATGTTTCACATGGTGATGGTCCTTAAACAAACACTGTTGTGAGTGCATAGAGTGACAATCCTTTAATGTTTGTCACCAAATGCATTTTCAATGACACTTTTGGCGAGGTTTGCTAAAGGGCAGCCATGATTCTCTCTTTGGTAACAGTTCTAGTGACGATGTTTTATTGGCCCTCACCAATTCTCTTTTTGGTTACTTTTGGTTATAGTAAAAAAAAAGTTCGTCATCATTAATCATTCCAATGATTTTGTGATGACATTATGTGACTCTTTCTATATTTTTTGTCACAATATAATGATTTAAGATCATTGTTATCGAGTCCTTTTAATTATGTGTCCAAGGCCATAGTGGTTAGAGTCTATCAATTTGTTAAGAAGTAATTAGTGTGTATAATTTCCCTCAAGTAATGATAATATAGTTTTCCTATGAGTCAACACATGACACATCTCTATTAGGTTTATTATCTAGCAAATTCTCTTTAAGTGAAATTCCACTAGTGTGTGTAGGAACAATATTATTTAATACATAATGAAGATTAGTCAATTTTATTAATGAGAGAGCCCTAGCACTCCCCAAAAATTTTGACATGCCTTGACATGCTTTGGCATACACTAACATTCCTTGGCACCTTACATGTCTTGGAACATCACTCTACCTAAAACATCTTGATGTGACTAGGATGCCCAAGCACATGCTAGCATGCCCTAGTACAACATAACACTCTCATTATCCATAAGCTTAAGGGGATTAGTGGATAAGAGTATTAGGAGTCCCATTATCACAACCCATAAGACTTAACCCATAACCATTAAATTCCCTATCCCCTTAACCCCAAAGCCATAATCCCTTGACCCCTACACTCATAACACATAACCCATTAACCCCATATCCCTTAAACCCTAAGCCACTAACTCCTTAGCCCAAAACCCCTAACTTAGAATAACTAAACCCCCTAAGCCCTAACCCCTTACCCTCTTAAACCCTAACACTTGACCCTTAATCCCTAACCTCAAAACCCCTAACCCCTTAACCCTTAATCCCTAACCTCAAAACCCCTAACCCCTTAACCTGCTAACACCTAAATCCCATAACCCTTAAGAACTTAACCGCTAAATCCCTTGACCTAGGAGCCCTTAGTTCTTAAAAATTAACCCTTGAAGCCCTTAACCACTAATTAATTAACCTCTAACCCCTATTCCCGCTAGAACTCAACTCCTTAGCCCTCAACCCCATAATCCTTAAACCCCTTGTTTAAAATAATAGCGAGACAAGTCTTCTTGACTTGTGCATCAATAAAGAAAGACCTCGACGAAGCCTTTTGTACCATGCACAATTTCGAGTACAAGTTCATGGAGAAATTAACTCATGAGAAGAAATTGAAGGCCCAATTTTGTTGTTCTCCAAGTGTGAGTTTATGTTTGGAAAAAGATGAGTGATAGCCTCATTGTCTAACTAAGGCAAGTATGAATTACAAGAGTCATTTTCACCAAGTTAACAAATCAATCACAACTCTGAGTTATAAAACTTAACTTTCCAATTATAGCATGAGTCAAAAGGCTTAAAAGGAGGATGAAGGCACATCATTGTATCATAATTGTGAGAATGAGTTTGTGTGTTGTAGTAACAACATATCAAGGAGCAACCTTTACACAAATAACAAATATAATTTTCCTTGTAGAAGTGTGGAGTTCAAAAACATAATTTTCCTTACAGAAGTATTCATGCCTTTTTTTTAGTTTTATGAAAGCCCAAGGGTCTTAGAGAAGTGCCTCATGCTATGGAAAACACTTAGGAATAAGTTAGTAAAAGATTGGAAGGTTTTCAAGGCTTTCTTAATGCTTTTTCTATATTGCATGGAATTACTTTTATGTGATATATGTTATATTTAAAAAAAAAATGTCATATGAAAGAGACCATGAAATTTTGAAGGGACATGTGGTGGACCCTCATTAGAATATCATGAGTCAGGAAGTCTTTGTCCTCTAGCATGTGTCACAGTGTTGTAGCATTGAAAACTTTGACGAGGACACGTGGGATTCTCTAATTGGGTGTTTCACCTCTTGTAAACTTTGATGTTGACACATGGAACACTTTGGTTGGTTGTTTCATTTCTATAGTCTTTGTAGATGTGATAAATATGAGGAAATGGGATTTCAACAAAATAAAATAGTTTCATCATGCAATGAAGAAAGAGAGAGAAAAATAAAGGAAAATATAAGGGATAGGGGAATAAATGGGCAAGGAGGAAGAGTGGGGGACATAGAAGACACAAGGAAAAGTAGGATGCATAGAAAGAAAATTTGTGCGATGTGATCTTTGTATAGGATAAAATTTTCCCCTATGTGACATATTGCATAGATAAAGTGTTCAAGTGCATTGTTTCACATGGTTTGAAAGGCTTGACACAATGAAAAGATTGGTGAGAATGTGATATAATTATGGAGGACTAACTTAATAACCCAATACGACTGTAACAAAAGATGAATGTATCAAGTGTGAACCCAATGGTTAATCATATTAGTTGTGACATGGCATAGTACGGATTCCTGGTGAACTTACTACCACATCACCATTATGATCACTAATGTGGTTGAGAAAAAGAGAACTTGAGGAAATATTTAGAACGTCATATCTTTCTATGCATGACTCATAATTAAGCCATATTACAATGGTTGGAAAGTTCTTGTTGAGAAAAACACATATAGATGCTTAAAAGAGTCTCTATAATAGTACGTATAGAGGGAAAAAATCCATTAACTCATCTCCTTAATGCCACCTAGAGGAATGGTTACATGATAAGAGAAGGAAAATTCTCCTATCATATTAAGCATAGAAGAATGTATCAACAAGTGTGAACCCAAGGGCGAATTATACTAGTTGTGACATGGCATAATACGGATTCTTGGTGAACTTTCTTCCACATATTTAGCATGATTGATAGTGTGGTTGAGAAAAAGAGAATTTGAAGAAATTTTTAGGTCATATCATTCTATGCATAACTCATAATTAAGCAAGAATAAAATGGTTGGAAATTTCTTGTTGAGTATAACACATATATAAACTCAAAAGATATCGTATAATAGTACCTATAGAGGAGAAATTCCATTCACTCACCTCTTTAATTCCACTTAGGGGGGTGGGTACATGATAATAGAAGATGAATTTCCCTATCATACTAAGTAGAGAATAGTTCTTGGACTTAGTTCTTTAGGGTCACATCAATGTTCTTGTTAAATCTATTCCCTCAAATTAGGATATATACTAGAGTTGTTCCACAATAATTAGATGTATGGATAGCATGGGGACTAAAACCATCCATGAAGGAAATTTCACTTTTTCTATGGAGAAATATTTTTTTCCTTGATATTTTCAAAGTTTCATTTTGGAAGAGTCCCAATATGGTTTGAGTTGAATTAAATAAATTTCTCATAATATTATTGGATTCATAGAAGTGTGTAGCATCTAGTTTGGTACTTATACATTCTTAATTAAGGATGATTTCATCTTCATTAGAATAAATGATCTTTTGAGATCTTCAAATATAAATTTAACTAAATTATGAAAAGGGAAATAAAATGTGTATAAAAATCACTTCACTCTTTTAAAATATTCTCTACTAGATCACCACATGGAGTGATTGCTAATTTGGTTATTGTATTTCATCCCAACTAAGACTAAGCAGGAGTTTTGAGTTTGAATCTTGTATCTTTTATGTTAATGTATTACCTATTTCCTTTATGTTAATGTATTAATTATTTGAAGTACTCTCTACCAAATTGGAAGAATTGAACAATTTTTTCAAACCATCTGCTTTTGTGGTAGTTGAGTTTTGAATAAGTTTTCCTAATTGAAAATGTCGGTCTTTTAAGTGGATATTGTAAACTTTTCTCGATACAGAAACTATCTAACTTTTTCTCTTCAAAAGGAGATATTTTAAGCTACCCAATAGTAATTTAAGAAAAGATGAATGTCTCAACAAGTGTGAACACAAAGGTGAATCATATTAGTTGTGATGTGGCATAGTACGAATGGCTAGTGAACTTGCTACCACATCTCCATTATGATCACTAATGTGGTTGAGAGAAAGAGAACTTGAAGAAATTTTTAGAAGGTCATATATTTCTACACATGGCTCATAATTAAGCCATACTACAATTATTGGAAATTTGGTGTTGAGAAAAAAACATATACAATATCATAGATACGTTATAATAGTACATATAAAGGAAAAAAATACATTAAATCACCTCCTTAATGCCACTGAGAGGGATGTGTACATGATAAGAGAAGATGAATTTTCCTATACTATTAAGAAAATAACAAACCCAATATGTTTTTAAGCAATGACGAATGTCTCAACAAGTGTGAAAGCAAGGGTGAATTATACTAGTTTTAGTGACATGGAATAATATGTGTGTCTAATGAACTTGTTGCCACGTCACTAGTATGGTTGCTAGTGTGGTTGAGAAAAAGAGAACTTGAAGAACTTTTTAGGTCATGTATCTCTATGCATGACTCAAAATTAAGCAAGAATACAATGGTTAGAAATTTCTTATTGATAACACCACATATAAAAGCTCAAAAGAGACCCTATAATAGTACCTAAAGAGGAAAATTTCCATTAACTCACATCATTAATGCCACTTAGGGGGTTGGACATGATAATAGAAGATGAATTTCGCTATAATATCAAGCAAACAACAATTCTTGGATTTAGTTCTTAAGTGTCACATCAATGTCCTTGTTGAAACTATTCCTTCAAATTAGTATATATACTAGAGTTCTTCCACACTAATTAGATGTATTGATAGAATCAGGACTAAAATATCTATGAAATCACTTTCACTTTATCTATGGTGAAATATGTTTTTCCATGATATTTTCAAAACTTCATTTTGGAAGAGTCCCAACATGGTTTGACTGGACTTAAATAAATTTCTCATGATATTGTTGGATTCATCAAAGTGTATAACATCTAGCTTGAGACTTAGAATTTCTTCATTAAGGATGATTTCATCTTCATTAGAATAAATGATCTTTTTAGATCTTCAAATATAAATTGAACTAAATTATGAAAAGGAAAATAAATATGTAAAAAATTCACTTTACTCTTTTAGAGTATTCTCTGTCATATTACCTTATGGAGTGATTATTAATCTACTTAATGTCTTTCATCCCAGTTAAGAAAAAGAAGGAGTTTTGAGTTTGAATCTTGTATCCTTTATGTTAATGTATTACCTATTTCCTTTATGTCAATGTTTTACCTATCTAAAATATGTTGTACATTTACTCTAAAAAATTGGAAACAAACAACAACTTTGTCAAACCATCTTCTTTTGTGGTAATTGAGTTTTGAATCAATTTTCGCAATTGAAAATGTGGGACTTTTAAGTGGATATTGTAATTTTTTCTCGATATATAAAAAAATCTCTCTGAAAAAAGAATTTTATTATGTACCATATATCAACGACTTATACATCTTTTCTTGGTAGGCAAGAACCCACGGGGGATTCAAACCAATGACCTATGACAAGGAGCGCCTTAACAGTGCACCCATTCACCATCAATCCAAACCCTTGTGGGCATATCAACGACTTATATAATTTACTATTTATGGAGTAAATGTATTTATTGTGTAGTATAGAATAGCTTGTCCCATCCCCAATTCCTTATTGCCCACAGTTGTACACACTAAAAATACTCAACTCGAAGCCTAGTTCAAGGTTTATCACAAGGAAAAACTAGTCTGAGAATTGAAATATGAAAGGATGAGCATTCTAGACCTACTTCAAGTGGTTCAATGGATTTATTTAAAGCTTTAGGTGGCCTAGGTCACCTAGAGTTTACTTCAGCAGGTAAAATATTCATATATCTTGCCTCTTTCCAAAGTTTTTCTAATGCCTTTTCTCATTGCTCAATCCAAATCACATGCATGCATCAAAATTACCACATAGATCTACTTAATTCCTCTTAGATTTTGAATGTTTATCTCGAAAAAATAATATATGGTGAATGCTGAAATGTTAAATCAAATTCATGTTATTTAAGAAAACCCATCGCGATTTGAAAGAAAAGCTTTAGATGTTTGGAAAATTTCTACCCTATAGAGCCTCACTTCATTACCTTTGTTGTCTTAAGGAAATTATGAAATTTTATAGATTGACCATCAAGTCTCTCCTGGTGACATTAACTAATGATATTTTAAATTAGACGTTGTACATTTTGGGGGGTTTTCTATCATAATAATCCTTACTGCATTAGTTTTGGTGATTTCTGTGGAAGTAGCCAATAAGATTTTAATTCCATCTTAGTAAATTATTTAAATCTACAGATTTCCCAGCAGGGTTCCGAATCACTTGGAAAGGAAGACAAACCTTGATCCAATGAACTTGACATAGACTTTGGCAAGCCAAATGAAATTCCTCCTTTGCAATATTGGTTCAATAAGAAGTCTGAGAAGACCCCTGAACTTTTGAGTAAATCACAGATAAAAAATATTCATGGTGACACGAATTTACGAACATGGCATCTCCATGGCCATAAGGAATCCACTTCAAGCTCAATTGCCTCACAACCTGAAGAAACAATCCGAGAGGGACTTTGCAGATCATTTCCTAAGGTTTCTAGGTCATTGCCTATCTTGGGAAATGACGACTAGACATAACTTTTAGTTTCCCCTGAGCTTACCAGTCATGGAAGCAATTTGAGAAACTCTGATAATGTTGGAATTGAAAATGTTACAAGTAAGACTCTTGTAGGTAAATATGCATATAAAAACAAGATTCCAAATACCAGAATAGAAACATTTGTTGCTTCTAATCATGCTCCACCCAGTTCATATAATTCAAAGCTCTCACAGAGTGATTGTCATTCATATGGTTTGTTATCATCAGTATCTCTTGATTCAAACAAATATGTGAGACAATATTTTAACTAAGAGACTGATTCTAGATGCAAACGATATGGATATATAATCTAGAATGAGAAACAAGGTACAAGAGTTGAATCATTCTCTATAATTAAGCATGCTAATGAACTAGAAATAATTTCTAATAAAAACTCTCCCACTCAGGTGAATGGATCTGATCCATCTATATGAAAAGATTTAATGAAGGCTCAAGCTGGGTTATAAAAAAAAAAAAAAAAATGGTTGTAAAGGGCTTCATGTAAATGAAAGTGTTGACTGACATGATGAATTTTTCATTATTTCTGGAAGTCTTGTTTCTCCTTCACATGTAAAGGAAGACAACTCAATAAGAACCCAATTGGAACCTTCTAAGGAATCCACATTTGGGTCTCATGTTAAAGATACAGAGATAATACCAGTGAATTTAAAGGAAGTTGACCGCCATAGTCAAAATTCAAGACAGTATGAAGTTTAGGAACTTCAAATGATTAATTTTAACTCGGAAAAATGTGATAGTCAGCAAAAAAGGGGAAGACTCCTACAATACATATCCTAAGAAAAATAAGAAAGATATCGCTTACATACCAAGGGACATCCTACATGGTAAAGAAAGAATTATATTTCTTGCATATTTTCTAGAGTTGGAGGTTGTGGATGTGAAAATATGCTCCAAGGAAGGCCAAGAAGGAGCCAAAGTTGAATTAGATGATGTCGATGGAACTTTATCAGAAAGTGATGAAAGGTCATATACAAATATAGATTCAACTTCATAATCTAATTCTGAGGATGCCGAAGTGGACAAGCATGAACAACTACAGAGGAAAAAGTGGGAAGAATAAATGGATTGCAGAGGCAACATTTGTTTAAGATGCAAAATCTAAAATAAAAGAACGAGGGGAATTTATGAAGAAATTGGAAAGTGATAAATTGAAATTAGAGAACATATTAGTTGTGTGAGAAGAAAAGCAAGCTAGATAAGTTAGTTCTCTTTAATTATTTTAAAGTTATGTTTATTCAATTTTATTTGCCTCAATGGTTGAAGCCAAGTTAATTAAGGCCTATTAGTAGTTTGCAGTGGCACTTCAAATTGGTAATAATATCGAGGTAAAAGATAAGAATGGTTCATATTTGTAGTCCCATTCATAAGCATAAATTCATCAATCCTTATCTATTAGTTGTATTTGTTAAGTGTGTTTTATGTGAATCAAGTTGCTTTCATATTCATGCTATGATGTCCATTGACCAGGTTGGATTAAACATAGCTTTTAATATTTATTTTGTTCTTATTAATGTATTTTATGGCATGAATTTTACTTATGTAGATAGAATTTTAATAATGAATATTTAAATTGCATCGTTTTTCAACATATATTCATTGTCATAGCTATCAATCATTATATTTTTCTGTATAAAAATGTGGTTTATTTAGAAAACTCATTTCACATTGAATTTGAACTATTTTTTTAAACCCAAAGGAACTTGCCATCTCACGTGACACAAAGCTACTAATAAACCTCTGGGGCCTATGGCCTATCCTACCTTCCATAAATTTGTTCATAAATGGGTGTATTTGAACCTTTGATTTATTAGTTACCACAGACTCATATTACTTCAATCACCAATTGAGCTGGCCCATGGGACTCATATTTCATTCATAATATTATTTAGGGGAAAAATATGATTTTTATGAAGCTTGTACTTCTATGATAATATACCTTAGTTTGACATGTATCACATCACTATGAGCACCACTCTACCTCAAATAAACTATTAAAATAGTCATTATGGTTCAACCTATTAGGTAAGCTCATAAGAAGTAAAACGTACATGAATTATCCTATCATCAAAACTCAAGTGATTTCCAAGTATAGCAGAGATAAAATAATGATCTATGCATAACTGGAAGACCAAATCTTTCCCAAAGGAAAATCCTAACCAGATTGGAGCAACATCTACTCATCCACTCTGAGTTGAGGTGGTGAGTTTGGAAAAAGGTAGTTGATACCTTTCTACCTACAATGGAGGGTCAAATTGCACATTGACAAAAGAATATGAGAGACAAGTAGGAACCAAGATCTTATTTATGTTTTGTCTTTGAATGTGGCATAAATGGCCTCAAATATAATATGCCATTTCATTTTGTTAATTGCCCATTTTTCCCTATATATTGTTTATAAGTTTTTAAAAAATGCTTACTACGATACCAACTTGGAAGACATGATATCTTGTGATGTATCATCTTATAGTTTCAAATTCATTGTTATTGTGCAGAATTTATGCATTCCAATGAAAAATAAACAAGGAAACTGCGATCGATTGTTTGTTAAATTTCTATGTTTTGATCCATCTCATGGATATACAGAAGAAAAAATTTCCACAATTCTCAAGATTCAATTATATTATATTATATTATGTATGTATATGATACATACATAATACATACATACATACATACTAATAATTAATACATATATATATATATATATATATTATATATATATATATATATATATATATATATATATATATATACATTATATATATATATTAGCTTGAACCATGGTGAATTTGAACATCAAATCTCTTGGTTTACATTGTACTTCATAGAAATTACAACACATATCGTGTAGTATTTTCTGAAGAATTTTGTAGAGAATGAAACATCAATTTTTTATGCTTCATGAATCTAGTATCACCATCCCTATTAATATTTCTCGATATTTCTTTGACTCAATTCAATCTCTAAGGCTTCTCTTACTATTCTTTTTCATTAGTTGTCAACTATGGAAATAACCTCAACACCATGCATACAATGAGATGGGTTGTGTCATTAGATTGTTTTGTTAATGATGATCTTTGAATTTTGTTATAAATATTAATTTTCCTATAAAATTGGCACATGGCAATCCATTAACCTAGCTTATTACAGCTCTATTGAATGAATGAAAAATTAGGTTACTAACAGTATATTAGTCAAATAAAAAACATAACCAAACCCGCAAAAATGACATGTTCTACCCCTTAAAAATAGCCATATGGCCTTCCTATTTCACAACTCCCTTACCACAAGAGTCTAATTGAAAATCACATAGTTCCTTTAAACATTTGTAGGTTGAGGCAACCACTTAAAGCCCTTGAATTTCAAGATAATCCAATATTTGCAATTGTTTACAATAATAAATCCAGAGCATAGGACAAAATATTTGAGGGTTGAACAACTTCACCTAAGCGTTGAAGGTTCATGTGAATAGTAGTGAGGTAATCAGAGTAACCTGTGAGGAGACAAAGTAGATGTTGTTCCATTTATACCAAAACAAGATGCCAGAAAGATTTTTCTGTATAATCCTATTTCCTTTCTGCGAGCACACACACATGAGAAACTCTTCCTTTTCCTAATGGTTCTGTAAAACAACATTACTATGCCCTATGCCTTGCATGAGGGACTTTGAATCTAGGACCTGAACTCTCACATACTTGACATCCCTATTGAGTTTCCATCTTGTTCCACCTAGATAAGTGGCATTGTCAATCACATAGTTCACGTAATATAAATCTCTGGTAGCCTCATGAAGCCATGTCACTACCCAAAGAATCTCATCTGCATATCCTTGCTTGGAGGCATAATATTTTTGTGCAACAGTATTGCAGTTGTCATACTCTCCTTTGTACTCATTATAAAATATGAAAATTTTCTTGGCATGGTTGAGAATTTCATTGGAGTAGGCAGGATTAGAGTGCTTGAAAACAATTGAAGCAAAAACCATTGCAACTATTGTTCCTCCTATGAGATCTAAGCCATGATTGTTTACATCAATTCTATATGCCTAGAAAGGTGTGTTCGTGTCTTCCTGCCTTTTCTAGCAATAATGATCTAAGTTTCCATCACCCACTTCTTCATACAATATGTGACACTTTGTATGTTCCTTAAGAAAATAGGCATTCCCCCATATAATAGCCTCCATCGAATGACCCAATTCTCCACTACTGGCCAATTGCTTTCCATATTCAACAAAACTTCATGAGAGCATGGTGATTGTGAATACCATTTGGAGGCCAAATTTAACATTGTCACAAGCATCATAGTATCGTCCTACTAGGTCGAACCCATTGGCTAATCCAACATGTAGACTAGAATAACCCCTCCAAATGACTCTCTAATTGGTAGGAAGATTTTTAGGTCTCTAAGCCTCGTAAGACATGAAACTCTTGCTCAATGTTGCACCTTAGTCATGACCAGCTACTGCAAATCCAATGTAGAGTGTTGAACTAAAAACATACATATATGAAGCGATGGATAAACTCAATTGAAATAAATTAGATGGACCCACTTGAGATAAGGCCCCTTTCTGAGAACCCTAAAGTTAGTTATTGCTGATAGGATAACATGCAATGAAAGAGGAGGAGATAGTCACTAAAATAATAATGCAACAAGCTAAGTAAAAGTTGGGAATCAATCTCAATTATGAATTAAATTCATATATATGAAGCCAAAATATCCCGTCTCAAATCAATAATATGAGAAGTTGTACTAAAAACCAATATCTTGGAGGACTAATACAGCTCACTACAACAACAAAAAAAATCTAAAATGAACAAATCTGAATGTGGGAAAGATGAGAAATCTAAGCTCCACCACTAGCTACTAGGGTGAATATTAAAAATGTTAACCATATATATCTATATTCCCCAACACATTAGAATTTCATTCATAAAAATGACCCTCAATAATAACAAATTTCAAAGACTGACATCAAAAAATACACACAAAAATGGATAACGTAGCTTCAGCAAAAGAGGAACAACACCCAAAACCATGCCTATAATTAGAGAAAAACAATACACAACTTGTGCATTATAAAGATGCAGAGCATTCTACAGAACCAAGTGAGAGAATTTCTTAATTCTCTAGCAACCTTCACCAAAAAATATAACATTATCTATTATCACTGCTTAGATATCACAGAGCTACAATGCCCATCAATAGAAGCACTTGGGCAAGGCTGACATACACACAATGGCTATGGACTATGGGATCCTCTTCTTCACAAAATGAAGAAACAAGGGAAGAGGGATAACAACATATGATATGATGAGTGAAGAAAGGCTAGAGCATGAAGAGAATATATGCACAACGTTGGAGCCAATTTCCTAATATATGATAACTAACAAAATATTATATCATTTTATGAAAATATAGTAAGTACTTTTTATTTAATTCCATTGACAAACTAGTTCCAAATTCCCATTGATATTCCTTCTAACATCTCACAACACTCCCTATATTACCAATCTATGCACATTAAATGCCCACATTTACTTCAATCCCACTGTTCCCTTGACCTTAATTCATCTATACCCAATTATATAAAATACACATTTCATTTTCTCAACTAATTTTTCCATTTTTACCATTAGAAACCTAGATGAAGACAAACAGTGGGAACGAGACCAGTTTCCTCTGAACAAAATAACAAAAAAAGTCCCACATATATCTCCTTCCCATCTGCCCATTACCGATGATCAAAAATACATTAAAAAATGCCCTTTTTTCCAACAACCTTATACTTTTTCTTCTCTCTAACAACAATGGCAGTTTTTGCTAAGTGTGTGATAATGTATAAATAGCCTATTAAACAGTTATGATTACATTGAAATTGATATCCATTCTTCCAGTCTTCTAATGTTACATGTCGTTTTTTTCAAATCAGACATCAAATTATATAGATGTGTCTTAGATGGTGGGTGATTTTAAGATAGGAAAAAAAATAAAATAATAGTTAAAATAACAAATACGAGTTATGAATTTTGGAAGGAAAAGAAGAAAACTACTTTTTAGTTATGTTTTTGGCTTATATCTTTATAGGTTTATTCAAAATTCAAGTGTGGACACTTGTTGGATGCAAAATTAAATTATACATCCAATGAATACCCATCATGCATACTTTTGATAAGGGACACATTGACAAAAAATGAAGATACATTTCAAAAGCATGTTGAACACATTTTTTAATGTATCTTCAATTTTTATCAATGTAGGTGTTGTCAAAAGTATGCATCATGGATACTCGTTGGATGCATACTTTAATTATGCATCAAACGAGTGTCTACACATGAAATTTGAGTAATCCTATAAGGAGATAAGCAAAAAATACAATTAAAAAAAAAGTAGTTTTTTCTTATTTTTCCCTCCAAATCATTTACATGTGCCTCTTTTTAAATTTAAATGATTTTGATTGGTTTACATATTATGACATGGAAATTACGTGAAAATTTCATGGGCATTTTTAGGCTAAAATTTCCTCTAATGTCACTTGTACTTGACCTTCTCAACCACATCACATTAAAGTAATCCTTGTTAGAGTTGCTTGTGCTCTTTATTTCCTATAAATACTTCATAATGACTTATTTAGCTAAATAAATTTCATAATAATGATAACCAAACTAGAAGGAAGTTCATGCTCCTTTACTTCACACTGTTTTTTTTTTACTTCACGCTCGTTTTTGCTTCTGTAACTAAAGATTAATTGGGATCAACTCACATCTTTCCATCCACCATTCCAAAATGTTTGACTAAATTTCTCAGGAGGCATCTTATCCTATAGAAGTGTCCTACCTTGCTGAACTAAAAAAAAATTATCCCAAACCCTTAAAGTAGTTTGGAAAATTGAATACTTATTCTGATGATGGTAAAGTTCATGGATATAAGAAAAAAGTTTTAAATGGTATTTCACCATGTCAGCACAAGTTTTGAAGTAGAACATAACAAGTTATGCATAGTCCCTCATATGCAACAAAAATAACCATGGAAAATAAACAAAATTAATGCATTACCTTAAACAAGGATTGGATTCGACTGAATTATACGTGAATTCATTACATTTATTGTATGATTGGAAAAAACATTGTAGTCTTGGAGAATCCTTTACATGCCTCAAAGACATGTGGACCCAGTATTTAGGAAGTGTTCTCACATTTACAACATTGTATTTGTTAACGTTGGACTGAGTTTCTATGGGGCAACGTAACAAGTTGATCATAGAAAGGTTGAGAAACTTATTTAACAAGTGTACGTTACTAGTTTATAGCCTAGTTGATGAAGTAGATGCAACACTTGATCATTATCATAGGATTGTTGTTGGGAATACGATTAAGCACCTTGAATATGCTACAAACACATAATTTATATGAATGGAAGGCTATCAAATTAAATAAATGAGAAGACCAAACTAGAAACAAAGCTTCAAGTGAATCAAACCACAACAGATAGGAAAAACGGTGTTGGGGAAAATTAATTGCTTAATACAAAAAAACTAATCACCTAGTCATTAATTATCAACTAGAGTAGTGTCTTTCTATTTCAAGGAAATTGGAAAAATATTTGCATAACAAATACCAAGAGCTAACACTGGTTCTATATGATTGTGTTCTATACTATCAAGCTCATTCAACAAGAAATAAAATGTAATACTTGAATAATAAAACTAACATTAAAAAGAAGAAAGTAAATGATAGGAAAAACAATTATGCTATTCACACAAATTGAATCATTGCTAAATTAAACCACACATTGTTGAATTGGAAATTTAATCTATTGCACCCAACATAATTCAAGTGCTAATCTAGAGCAGTAAACCAACTAAATTGTAAAAATTGTAGGAAACAACAAATTTGAAGAATGCAACAACCAAGAAATTACTTGAATGAAAGGAAATTTACTTTAAAGAACAATGGTTGAAATTCAAAGAAACAAGCACATAATTAAACTATTTTGGATGCTCAAGGTAACACCTCATCCAAGGTAGTGGGCCCAATTGCCCAATACTCGGTTCCTCCTTGAGAAATAACTCAAATCAAATTACAAATAATAGAAGTAGAACTCAATGGATAGCTTCCTTTATTAAAACATATGAAAGAAATAATTACATAAAATTGAAGTTCTTAGCTTTGCCTTCAATTCAACAATTGTGCATCTCCCATCTCTCATCTCTTATATCATATCCTACATCCTATCTAATAATTGTCCATCTCCTATCTCCTAATTATCCCTCCATTATTCCCCCCTCTTTGATCTTTGTTTTCATTTAAATACAAAGAGAGCAAAGGGAAGTTACAACAAAGTTGATTACAAAATGATTTCCATTAAAATTTTGGAATGATTACATAATTTCAACAAACAATATCAAATTTCAAATATCTAACCATCATGATTCAGCTGGAACAAGTCGAATCTAGTATTGCAATTAGGAGAATTTGGAAAATGGTCACAACAAAAAATTTGAGAAAATCACCTTAAGAAAACCTTGCAGTTCTCTCAATCCAAGCCAAATTTTGAACAACTACTCATCACAAATGAGACTTGGTCCGTTTTTCACAAAACCCATGACTCAGATTTCCAGATTCATCTTCATTTTCAGAAAACATCCAATGCAATAATGTCACTTCTTATCCCTATGAATTTCCAAGTTGGAATATTTGATTATAAGTTGGAAATCAAATTTGCAATCTGGAAAACATCTTGGAGGCTAAAATTGTGAGTGATATTAATAAACCATCCTTGGAAAATTAATACATAATAATCTTCAATATATTAAATGTAAAGGAGAAAAATAGTATTTATCCATACGAGCATAAATAATTATAAAATGGAATTATATGATAACTTATGATAAATTATGATAAATGATGTGATAAAGAATGGTAGAGATGGATGAAATAGATGTTAAAAGGTGATAATAATAATGAAAAATTAGTGGCCAACAAGTGACATTGAATGGGAACATGTCGAAGTATATGCATAGAATATAGGCTTGTGGGGTGCCGTAAATATCATGGGATTAGGCCTAGTGCAATGAAACAAAAACATGTTCAAAATTAGAATGTGAAATTATGATATTTTGTTGTTCAAATAATAACAACATTGTTTCTCACACCGCATTATTTGTACAAATGTACAATGTGCAACATTATGTGGATGAAAATGAACTTGTCTCCCAATTCTTTTCTACCAATGGTATTCCTTTGTTGTGTTGAGGTTTAGAGTGTTACTTGAAAGGGAAAGGAGCAAAATCTTT
The DNA here is from genome assembly GCA_000404065.3 of Pinus taeda. NCBI lineage: Eukaryota > Viridiplantae > Streptophyta > Pinopsida > Pinales > Pinaceae > Pinus > Pinus taeda. Next base: position 437,894 of record APFE030922069.1, read on the forward strand.
GCTATTCTACTTGAGAGCTGTTGAAATTGGATATGCGGTTGTAAAATGTTTTGATGAATAGGATATATATATCAGAGTATGGTAATGAGCATGCAACACTTCTTATTAGGGATGGCTATTATTATGATAGGGTGACCTTCTCTCTCTAGGTATCTCAATATGAATGCCATGGTAGCTTATATAGGTCATGAGAGTAACTACTGACTATCTAGTCTTCCTTTACAGGATATTGAAACAAATTTTGAGCGTGTTGCAAAGGCCTACATGCATTCTTATTCCTAGACAAATGCTCATGCTATGTTCAACCTTACATACATGAATGAATACGGGGATGGCCTTATTTTGTTTTTCACTTGGAAAAAGTGATATTATGACCGAGCTAGCTGTGATAATTGCACTTCTAAGAGTATCAATTAGAAATAAGTATGGAATTAGATGTCTGGTAAGCTTTGTTAACACATTTTGTTGATTTAATTCCTCCTAATGAATGCGGACCAAAAATAATATGATTTATTTGTGCATATAAAAACATCAAATTATGATTTTAAAGATTGTTACTTGTATGATGCCCAAGTGCATGAACTAACATTATTTGTTTGTCATCATCTTGATCCAACTTTTTATATTACCCTAGACCAATTACCTAAACTTTATTGAAATTGGTAAGGACTTGTTGCTTCATATCTCCCCTTTTAATACTAAGTTATCCAATACTAATTTCAAAAAAGGTAATAATGTTAATGATAGTGATCACATCCTATGGAAATATTTATAGCGATATGACTAGTAACTAAACTCGTTTCTCTCATCTCAAAAGAGACGTAGCACTGCAATGATTCATAGAACGCACAGGTAGGGATTTCATATAAATATATCATTATGTCTTTGATTTCTTTATGTTATGAAGCATGTGGTGAATTTTTCACTACCCCTAAATGTGAAAAAGAAATGATTTTCCTGATCATTTTACTTCATTTTTTATCATGAATTATTTGGTACTGGAGAAAACATCTAAGATTCAAGGTAATTGTTGTTTAAAGTGTAAATTTGGACCATGAGTGTTTTAGAGCTTAGAAGGACAAAAAATTACACAAAGTTCTATTTTATCACCATGGAAAGCTTCAATTTGCTCAAGGAGTCGAAACCCATTTTCCCTGTTATTGAATATTTCAAATGTTGCAGCATAACACTAGAAACAGTGAATTCTACCCCTACTTGAGAGCAATTTGTTTCATTTTAGATGTCTATGTTTTCAATTTAATGTTCCCAACAATGGATTTTACCGTAATAATTTATTCCTCTTTTTCTTTTAATTGTATTGCGCCTGCACTTGAATAAAATTATCAAGGGCAAGTTGGAATACGATGTGGAGGTTATACTATTATTGATTGTCATTATAATTATGAGTATAAAGGTGGTCAGGTACAGAGAAGTTTGAGGGAATTATTCATTTTTCACTTATCTGTTTACCAGTCAATTATTTCAATTTTCCTCTTTAGTTATTATTATATTTTCTTTTATAGGGAGCAATAAATATTAATGATCTAGAAGACATGGATTTTTTTTCAGAAAACAATATCCAAAATGGAAAATATATGACCATGATTCTCCATTAAGAATATTCGTCCATCAAATTACCTAATAAGTGAGTGGCATTACTGATTTGATTGTCTTGTATTACTCTTATATTTGATTTAGAGATATTGTTCCACTATTTTTTCATATTATGTTGTTTTCGAGTCTTCAAATTTACTATTTAGCGATCAACGTTAAGGCGTCAATTTTTCTATGAGTAAAGAGTTTGTTTCAACTCTGGTAAAGAATTTTCATTTAGTTGAAAATGTCACGAGATATTTTCCTGAATGTATGTAGGTGTTTAAAAGAAAATAATTTAATGTTCGAAGTCTAATTTGAAAGAAAGAAAAGAAAAAGGAAGAGCAAAAACAAACCTTTTTTATTTTGTATTGATTGTATGTAATAGATAAAGGAGGGAAAAAATTCAAAAATGAACCTGGTTTTTCTATCTCTTTATATTTAATAAAATATTAAGTATCTATTTATTGAATAAAATATTATATGAAGATGGATTTATATTATTTTAAATACATTTTAATCAATATCCAATATTAAAAAAAATTCTAAGAAAAAAATGTTGTTTAAAAAATATTGCTTAAAATCAATATCGAGAGTCTAATTTTACTTTAATTTTATTAGTATTGGAATTATAATGTTATTAGCTTTACAATCATAATGTGAGAGGCACTGAGATGTCCTCACATAGCCTATTTAAGACAAATAAGCATAATTCCTTCTTCTTCATTACTAAATTATCATATATTATGTTTTCTCTACTTGTTTCTTTCAACATAATTCTATCAAACAAATCTTTTAAACAAAGTCAAGCCAACTTTCATAGATTTCCTACTCATTTTCCTTTACCTACTATAGCTAATTCTTTATTTTAAAAATTGTTACTCATTATTTGGATCTAGACTATCTAAAATGTGGATGTGTGTGGCGTCTATCTATATATATAAATACTGGTAAAAAAATTTCTCGAAATTATTTCTAAGTCAATGCTTTCAAGGTTTTATTGGCATTTTCAAATGAAAAATACTTTTTTTTTTATCCCATCTATCATCCTTAATCATCATAAACAATGGGACTACATTACGACATTATCAAGTAGTTCTATTTTTTACTTGCAAGAGGTAGGTCACCTATTCTTATACACATAAAACGTTTAAATGTTTTTTGAGAACTCAGGTTGCTTCCGAGTAATGTTTTGTCAAGTATGGAAGCTTGAGAAATATCATGTATAAAATTGATAATGTTTATGTGACAAATAAACAAGACTAAACATTAAATGAGATAGCTTGGTCCATGTCCATTATATTAGTACCAGCGAGAGAAAATAAGAAACCATAGCTTCAAAGACGGAGGTGGGCGAGAGTGACCTTGTGCTAAGTACCATCATCTTCAAGGTAAATGGGTTGCTTGGAACATTCTCCAACCTTTTGTCTTCAATGTTCCCTATGTCTGAGTTCTTGAAGGGCCTTTGGTGCCTTGGTTCCTTATTTATATATCATTAGATTTCTATATTAATTTTTGGGGATTTAGAAGAATTACAATCCAAAAGTATGTATATTCATAGAACTGATATGAGAACTATGCATTGGATTTCATGTTGCCTCCATCATGTCCAGTGTCTTTATTAAATTGCCTACTCTACATGATTTTGATTTTTAATCATCATAGCACTTGTAATTTCTATTTTTGTCAATTTTTTCTGTAGTTGTATACAATTTTTAAGTTTTTCATTGATTTCGTTCATCTACAAACTTTTATTAGAAGAGCCATTGGACATGGGGACTTTGATTTTGTACTTTGGTTTGTCTCAAGTTTAAAAACTCAGCTTTGATGCTAGTTTTTAGGTGGTTGAGCATATTAACCATGTGAAAGTTGTTTCCTTGTTCTAAAATAGGTATGTTCTACATATATTGGAAGGATATTTGTGCCATCTAAGCCAATTAATCCTACAAGACTTTACTGACTTTTATAATTTAATTAAAGTTTTATAATTTAGAATTTATAAATTTTCAAGGTCTAATTGTTTGAAGGGTACTATATGAATGGAAAAGAACATGCTTTACATGCAAGTGGTTGGTGTTTTGATTCCACCGTGCCCTCATAGTCATAGGGAATTAATGCAAATTGAAATGCAACGTTGGATGTGAAAAGTGATGAAAAACGTGGTGCAAAAACAAATGCAAAAGTGGACATAAAAATGACTCAAAATTGAATATAACATTAGACACAATGGGATGAAAATGTAGACACCACACATGGCTTAACATATTATGCAAATATAGAAACAAATTTGGATGCTCAAAAGAATGTAAAATTGGAAGCAAGAAATAATGTTAAAAATTATGCAGAACAAGATGTGATAAAGGGAGACAAATCAAATGTAAAAAATGGTCCAAGAAAAGATGCAAAAATGGTCACAAAAATGGATGCAAAATTTGGTGCTAAATAAAATTCAACATATGGTGCAAAGATAGACACCAAATCTGGTGCAAAACTAAATGCGAAAATAGATGCAAAATTAGAAGCAAAAACTAGTTTAAGACTAGATTCAAAACTTGACACATGACTAGATGCAAAAATCACCATAAAATGTGTTGACACCTAAACTTTGGGATTAGGTAAATCCATGTAAAATAGTGTAAATAGAAAATAATGAGAATTGGAATAAGAAGAGACATTGGGAGATGAAGCTCAAGAGTCTCTCCCTCCATGTATATATCTATGATCAGCCTTAATGCAAAGATGCAATTCATTTTAAGGAGTTACCTCATGGACTGACATGGTATCGTAGCGCATGTCCCAGCCACTATTTTTGGCTTCCTTCTTACCCTTGTAACTCCTTCATGCCGATGTTCTTCATTTTTGTAGACTAACATATCCTTACCAAAATTCTGTGCATTCTATTGCCACTGTTGAAAGAGTTGATTTGCTACATTGAGGCTTTGTTTTGCTAGTTGTGAAGATTGAGAACAATCGAACATAGGTGTTCTGGTGCAGCAAGAATAGTCCAATAGAGGTTTTATGGTTGGACGGTTGCTATTTGGAGATTTTGAATATGTGAGGGTTCCAGAGGTGGTCCGCTACTCTGTATTGTTGTGCATGATGCATTGAAGACGGAGGCACCGCGATTGTGTCCTGAACACTATGACATTGGTTATCTTCATTTCATACAATGCAATAGACATGGACATGATGTGTCCACATGTAATTTTCCTTGGGACTAAATGGAGAATGAAATAAATTAAGGCAAAGGTAAAGTCGATGAAAAAGGGAAAGGTAAAGGGCCTAAATCCACTCACTATGTTGTGGCACATTGAAACATTGGAGTAAATGAATATTTATTCAATGCTTCACTTGCTTCATGGAAAATGATTGGTTGGTTGATTTAGGAGAAACTTGCCACATGAATTTTAGAAGATATTTTTTTGAATAATCTACTGACAATTTTGTTGGAGTAGCATACTTTACAGTCAATTCCAAACTTTCTCCTACATGATGTTCTATATTTCGTGGAGCTAACGAGAAAATTGTTGTCTTTGGTCCAAATATGCTAGCAACGACACTCCATTCATATGTTTGATGGCAAGGTTGAGGTCATAAAAGCATCAGATCACTCACTTTTCATGACGAGAAAAGAAGAAGACTTTTGAAGTTGCAAGGAACCTCTGCTCATGCATAGTACTTCCGATACAGTTCTCATTATGACGAAATTACATTTCCATAAATTATTTTATGACATGCTATATTTGGACATGAGAATTATGAAAACCTTCGTATGTTGAAGAAAAGTGGTGTTACTAGTTTTCCTGCAACTCCTAGGAAACTTAAGCAATGTAATTCTTATATATTAGGAAAGCACAACAAATAGTCTTTTCATGATTCACATTCCAGAGCACATATAAAACTTGAACTTATTCATTCAGACTTATGTGGACCAATTCTTGTTCCTTCGTCAAATGGTAATAAATATATGATGACATTTATTGATGACTACACGAGAATCTGTTGGGTTTATTTATTGACAAACAAATATGATGTTTTTTAAACATTCAATAACTTTCATGCATAGATTGAAAATGATGCAAAATATCATATGGGCTCGATTTGCACTGACAATGGAAAATAATAGAATTGAAATGAATTTGAAAACTATCTTCACTGGCATGGGATCAAACATCAGACAATTGTGCCTTATAATCAACAATAGATCAGAGTAGCTGATAGAGTAAACAAGACAATCTTAAATATGGTACGTTCCATGATGTTTTTGAAGAATGTTAAATTGATTTTTTGGTTCGATGCAGTTCTATGTGTTGTGTATGTAAAGAATAGGTGTCCAGCTAATGCTATTGGAAACAAGACTCCTTATGAAATGTGGTATGGCCAAATTTCTTTAGTAAAGCATCTCAGGGTCTTAAGTTCTACCTATTATTCCTTGATAACTAAGAAGCAAAGAATAAACTTGGTGCAAGGAGTCATAAGTGTATATTCTTGGGGTATTAAAATACCTTTGCCACATATCGTCTCTATGATAAAGTTAATAAGAAGTTTGTAGTATCTAGAGATGTGATATTTCTTGAATCTTCAAAGGCTGACAATGTTTTTGAATGGGAACTTGATCACTTGGGTATTTTCAGACATAAAAATCCTTTTCAAGGATTTGATATTGATATTCCACATCTTAAAGGGGGGATTCCCATACTGGATCAATTAGTGGAGGCTTATTCTGAAGCACTTCCTCCCTCGCATGAAGCTCCAGCCAATGTTCCAAATGACACTTTGAATGATGTAGTTGACATAATTGGGAGACTAAATCTTGATTTAGCCCCAATGTAGCCAACTGAGCATCCTAGGACATCTCAGAAAGGTCCTCCAAAATGGATAACAAAGACACTTCGAATTGTCCATCCTTATGAGGTTGGAAATACATGAACAAGAAGTCCAACCAGACAGAATCGAGGTGATGTAGACAATTTTGATTCACCTTTTGATATCGATGTTTCTTATGATTGTGAACTAAATTTGAGTACATATTTTCAACCAAATTCCTTCAAAGAAGCTGCTTCTTATGATAGATAATGGCACTTGGAAGCTCGTTTATCCTCCATTGGGAACCAAACCAATATGTTGCAAGTGGGTCTACAAGAAAAATTTTAAATCAGATGGCTCAGTTGACAAGCACAAAGCCAGGATTGTGGTAAAATGTTTTGCATGTAAGGAAGGTGTCAACTTTGAGGAGACTTTCCCCCCACATCAAAATGAGCTACCATCCAGACACTCTTTACCTTGGCAGCTCAGAGTGGTTAGAAAGTCCACCAAATAGATATAAGAAATGATTTCTTGAATGAAGATATGAAAGAGAATGTATTTATGTCCCAACCAGAAGGATTTCTTGTGAAGGGTCAAGAACACAAAATGTGCATTCTTGTAAGATCGTGTATGGCCTCAAGCGAGCAACATGAGCCTCGTATGAGAAGTTAACTGAGCATCTTCTGAAACTCAACTTCAAACATGATTATATTTATGATGTAACTTTGTTTGTGAATAATTTTTTTCCAAACAATTGTATGTCTTGTGGTGTATATGGATGATCTTTTGATGATAAGGAACAATTAGAGCTACATTGCATCCATAAAGAAGGAATTGAGGAAAGGTTTTGAAATGAATGACTTAGGCTATGTTCACTACTATCTTAGTATTTAAGTAACTCAACATCCAAATTTTATATTCCTCTCTCAAAATAAGTACATTGGAGATCTATCAGGTTTGGTATGGCAGAGTCCAATCCTTTGACTACTCCAATGGAACAGAACTTAAATCTCACATCCATTGAAGGAAAATAATTTGAGGATGAAATAAAGTATATATAGCTTGTCTCAACTCACTGACTACTACTAGACCATACATTTCATTTGTTTTCAGAATCTCTCCAACTTTATGAAAAATCCTTGTAAGGGACATTAGTCTTCTGCAAAAAGAGCTCTAAAGTACTTGAAGGGAACTTAAGACTTCGAACATAAGTATACACGAGTGGGAAACTTCAACTTGATTGGATACTTAGATACTAAAACTTTGACTAGGAGTTGTTCCCTAGAAATCACACAAACAATTAGTTCTAATAGACTCCACAATAATAAAGGCAGAATACATGGGAGCAACTGAAGCAAGAAAGGAAAGTGTGTGGCTTAGGAAAATTCTAGAATATTTGCAGGAGAAATAAGTGCATTCAATTCCTCTCATGACTAACAACACTTTTGTAATAAAGTTGGCCAAGAACCCAAAATTCCATGATTGAACAAAGCACATCAATACAAAATACCATCTGATTTGAGATTACGTTGAGACAAAGATAATTCACGTGTGCCATTGTTCCATAAATGAGCATATTATGGACATCTTCACCAAAACACTTGGAAGAGAAATGTTCGAAAGATTTAGAACAATGCTTTGACTCACCAACATCCCTTCATATTAAGCAGGTGGAATGTTGACACTGAATCTTTTGTATAGGTAAATCCATGTAAAATAATATAAATACACAAAATTGAGAACTAGAATATGAAGAGATAGTGGGAGATGAAGCCAAAGAGTCTCTCCCTCCATGTATATATATATATATATGATCAGCCTTCATGCAAAGATACAATTCATTCTGAGGAGTTACCTCCTGGCCTAACAAAATGGTTGAAGAAAAATATACTAAATTGGATGCAAACGACTATAAACTTGATGCAAAAGATGATGCAAAAATGGAAGAAAAGAAAGACACAAAATAGGAAGCAAAAAAACATGAAAAACAAATGCAAAAAATGACACAAATGATGAAGACTTGACTAAACTGAGAGAGTGTTAGGACCCTATAATACTAGTGATTCCCTGATTACTATTGTCATTGTATCCCTTATTGTTATTATTGTAACTCTATTGTCCCCATATTTTTATTAGTATGCCCCATAGAAACCCACTATTGTCCTTATGTTATTACTGTTATGTCGACTTGATTATATTTTGACCCCTTAGACTCCTCTAGATAGAAGGGAGGTTTAGTCATTTGTATGATCAAAGGATTGTTCATTTGTGTAATTTAAAGGAGGTTACCCCCTCGAAGAGGCTGATTTATAAGGTATTCATCTACATTTTATATACTTTTGTGAGTTGGTTTCATAACATTTGGTATTAGAGCTTTCGATTCTAGGGTTTCATTGCTCCAAACAGGTCATCGCGGCATTTTCGTTATAATGTTTTTCTTTGACGTTTCAAAAGCTACAAAAAAAACCAATTTGATCCGAAGTCATTTTGAACTTCTGATCCAAGTTTCAGATCTTGTCTCACTATATTTGCAGAGATATGATCTAAGGAAGTTAGGGTTTTTGGAGACTCCCAAATTACATTCCAAACAGGTGACCTGGGGAAAATTGTCATAACTTTTATTTTGTGCGTCAAATTCAAATTTTGTCAGAAGTTCAAAAAGAGGACAACCTATAGTTTTCTTTATATTATTTTCATGCACTAAGTTTGAAACAGTGACACATGGCACAGCATACAAGTTTTCTCTATTGAATTAGTCTATAATAGGGTCACCGTGGGAGATTTGGCGTAACTATTCCTTGGAAAATCCAATCTTGATCAGACTTGCGGGGTTAGAAAGAGGACTCAAAGGGATACTGCAGGATGAGATTTTAGATATTCAAGATTCATAGTTACAGAAATACAACAGATTCAATATCGAGCTCTTACAAGGTGAAAAAAAAGGTGTAGTTTTATTTTTAATTTTGCACAAGATTGGTTTGAAAAGTTAGTTTGAAAGAATTCAAAGGGAATAGTGAAGAATTATTAGCATTAATTAATGCCCCAAAGAAATAAAATGGAAAGACCTAGTAAGAAACCTGAAAGCTTTAGCATGAATCATGAAGACGAGGAAGAAATGCAACATGATATATCAAAATTACAAGACCAAGTACAACAAATTTCACTCTCATTAAAGGTAAATGAAGCCAAGATGAATGGCATGGAAGCTAATATGAATGGCATGCAAGTTAAGATTCATGCCGTGGACGCTAAGATGGATAGTGTGGAAGCTAAGATGGATGGAATGGAATCTAAGATGAATGGAATGAATGATAAGATGGAAGAATTGAAGATAAATTTGAATAATTTGCTACAAGAAATGGTCACTAATGGTGAAAGGGTAGTAAAGGAAACTCATGATGAGAACAAAAGAAATGTTAATCATGATTTCATGGACTCAAATGTTGGACTGAGGACCCACCAGGTTCCAAGAATCGATATGAGTAAGTTTGATGGCAAGGATCCCAAAACATGGATACTAGAGATGAAGCAATTTTTCGATCTCCATAATGTGCAAAGCACACAAAAGGTATGTATTACAACTTTATATTTGGAACCAAATCAGTTTGTATGGTATCGATGGCTTTGCTCTCACAAATAAATTTCACTTGGGAAATTTTTATGGAAGAAATGATATCACATTATGAGGATACAAAAGAAACACCTTTTTTATCCAATTGTAAATCTCAAACAAAAGGGTTCAATGATGGATCACATTGAGGACTTCCAAAAATTGAACATAAGGGTAAAAGATATTCCAGAGGAGCATCGGATTGACGTGTTCATAGGGAGTTTAAAGGATAATATCCAACATGACGTTCATTTTTGGGAACCTTATTCATTGGAGAAGGCATTCAGGTTAGCAAGAAAAATGGAAAGCAAAATTATGGCAACTAGGAAGGCTACCACTCACAACTATAAAGATGGAAGTGTTGTTGCCCCTATCCTTCCACAACCTACGAGGTTGAAACCAAAACAATTGGAAGAGAAAAGAGCAAAAGGGTTTTGTTACAGTTGTGATAGCAAATACACTAAAGGTCATAAGTGTGCTGAGAAGAAATTATTCTACATAGATTGTTAAGAAGAGGAGGAAAACGAACAAGAAATGTTAAAAGAAGAGGATATACTCCAGGAAAAAACCATAGGTAAAGAAGAAATGAATCGTATCATATCTTGTAATGCATTGGCTAGAATTACCACTCCTCAAAATATCAAGGTAGAAGGGCAAATAAAGAAGACAAGGGTAATAGTGTTGATTGATTTGGGAAGTACCCATAATTTTATTCATTGTAAGGTAGCAAAGGAATTGAATTGCTTCCTATATCCAGCACCAGAATGCCAAGTGATGGTTTCAAGTGGAGGAACCATAAATTTCTCTGGAAAATGCTATAATATCAAGCTATCCATAGGTGAATATGTATTGAATATCCCAATGCTTTCCATTCCAATGGGTGGTGTTGATGGTCTACTAGGAGTCCAATGGCTACAACCCTTGGGTACAATATCTTTTAACTTTCAAAAACTTTTCATGAAATTTTGTGCAGAAGGAAAGGAAATTGAATTAATGGGTATTGTAGGGAAACTGAGAAAGATAATTAGCTCTAACAATATGACAAAGCTTCTAAAGAAGGAACAATGAGGTGTAATTTCACAATTATGTTCACTAGAGGTTCCCACATCGAAATCATCTATTTTTCTAGATCTCCAAAAAGCCTTGGACAATCATTCCAAGGTCTTTGAGAATCCCAGAGGTCTCCCACCTATTCATGATCATGATCATGTTGTTCATTTGGTTCGAGGAAGTGTTCCTCATAACATCAGACCATACAGGTATCCCTATGCCCAAAAGAGTGAAATTGAACGTATGGTTGCAGAAATGCTAGAGGCTGGTATAATTCAACCTAGTCAAAGTTCTTTCTCTGCTCCAGTAGTAATGGTGCATAAGAACGATGGATCTTGGCACATGTGTTCGGATTATAGGGTACTCAACAAGCTCACTTTTAAAGATAAATTTCCCATTCTTGTCATTGATGAATTATTAGATGAATTGCATGGACCAATTTACTTCACCAAGTTGGATCTTCATTCAGGATATCATCAAATTAGAATGAAGACTGAAGACATTCTGAAAACAACATTTAGAACTCATGAGGGTCATTATGGTTTTTTGGTCATGCCTTTTGGCCTTACCAATGCACCTTCTACATTTCAAAGTTTATGAATTCCATTTTCAAACCCTTCCTTAGAAAATTTGTGTTAGTATTTTTTGATGATATATTAATCTGCAACGAGTCTTGGAAGGAGCATGTTGAACATGTTGAGAGGGTGCTCAAACTATTGGAGGAGAAATAATTATATGCAAAAAGATCCAAATGTTTCTTTGGAGTGCAAGAAGTGGAATATCTGGGTCATATTGTATCTCATGAAGGTGTTAAGGTAGACACTAACAAAATTAAAGCCATTAACGAATGGAAAATCCCCACATCCATAAAGCATCTATGAGGATTTCTCGGGTTGATAGGGTATTATCGCATGTTTGTTAAGAATTATGGGAGAATAGTAGCACCTCTAACAACATTATTGAAGAAAGATGCATTTTCATGGACTCCAGAAGAAACAAAGACCTTCGAACATCTTAAAGAGGCAATGTGCCAAGCACTAGCCTTAGCTATGTTGGACTTCACAAAAACCTTTATTGTGGAATGTGTCAAGTGATAAAAATGTGTCTTTTTAACTCCTAATTACCTCACATTAATTGTCAACCCAGGGACGACTTTTTATTTCTATAGTGTACTCAGTCTGAGGTGGCTATTTACTCAAGAGTAATGTTATGAAAGATGTAGTACAGTGCTCAAAATACAAGAGTAAATGGATGCTCAAAATGAGATCTACTTACAGCAAAGCACGTTAAGACTTCAATCATGAATTCAGAAAACTACAGCAAATGACCAGTCAAGGGTACAGTGACATTAACTCATTCCTTTGTAAACTGATGTAGCTAAATATAATCAAGGAATATATCATCAATCTGGGAACTAGACAACAAATGTCAATTCCCACTACAGTTTTAGATCGTTCTTCACAACAAAGCAAAGATAATGCGAATAACAAGAAATGGAACAACAGCTAGGAAATGTAACAACAACTGAATTTAGTAACCAACAACACCTTAGTCTATAAGAATAAATGCAACAATTGTGTTCTACAGAAATCAAATGGAAATCCCCTATCTTTAAAGATGAATCGAATAGCACATGGTAAATAGAACATCACTAATTAATGATAGAATATGGAACAGCACTTGAAAGCCAAATACAAATGCATAATAACTTAACACAAGGCACACCTTAATAGTAATTTGATCAGGTAATCCAATTATCAGTCTTAGTTATAAAGAATACGACTGTATTTTGTAATGGAACAGCAATGTCAACAGATTCAACAATTGCACGGAAATATAATCTCTAAGATGAATTCAATAATAACAATTAAAGAGTGTTACAACACGGATACGCTGTAATTGGATAACATACATTCTGTAAGGATCAGTAACATTATATCAATGATTAAAAGAACAACAATGTGTTACCAAGTCAAGATGAATCAATACGAAATTCCTGTCATAGAGAACGATATTGATCAGTTGAACATAAATCAAACATAACAGAACCATGACGTAAAATAACAGAACATACCATATTACTAAATAAAGCTAATAAGAAAAACCACGCATAAACCAAAAAGATAATATACAGTAGCAGCACAATCCACTAGAGGCTGGACCCTTAGTCGCCAGTGGATGCTGCTGGGCTACCTCAGATGAGAGGAATGAGCAACAACTCCCAAATCATATATTAATCATCAAATTGTCAAATCATTACAACAACAAAAGCTTGAGAGTTACAACATGCAACAATCCCTTCTTCCTCCTATCCTATCATGAATAATCGCTCATCACTCTTGAATCTCTATTTCTAAATCCTTAATTTTCTATCTTCATCTTTCCATCTCCAAATTAATCATCCCCTTCTATGATCTCTATTCTCATTTAAATAAAGAGAGATAAGAGAGAAGTTACAAAAAAGATAACTACAACATGATTTCTATTACAAAATTGGATTGATTCTAACTGATTGATAAATAATAAAATATATTCTGATTCAAATTTTAACAAGAGCAAGGCGAATTTGGTCTTTGCAGCTAAGATTTGGAGGACGGCCGCAACAACAAATCTGGGAAAATCATGCCTAAAGAACCCTGTGTTTCTCTCATTACAAGCCAAATTTTGGGAAACCATTCTTCAATAAATTTAATTAGGTCCATTCTGGACAAAACCCATGTTCCTGATTTTCCAAATTCTTCTTCATTTGCTTAGAATCTCAACCCCAAAACTGTCCCTCCTTATTCCAACGAATTTTTGAGTTGGCACTTTTAATGATCAAATTTTCAATCTGGAAATTACCTTGGAGGCTGAAAATGGTGAATAATGTTACAACTAATTTATTAAAACTATCATGGATAAAGTCATGCATAATCATCAATTTATTAGAAATGAAGGAAGATAAATAATATTCATCCATAACAACATAAATCATTTATAAAATGGATTTAAATGATAAATTATAACAAATGATATAATAGAGGAGAGTAAAAATGGATGAAATATGTGTTACAAAGTGGTCGTATTCATGGCCCAACGTACCCCCACATCGAATATATTGCATGTCCTCATGCAACAAAATACTCAATATATTGCATATCCTCATGCAACCCAAAGAAAAAACCCATGTGTTAACCAAGAAAAAAAAATTGTTCATCTATGCTCATAGAATAAATGAATTCTTTCTCACTTAATGAATATTCAATTTTATCAATCTTGATGAAGGCATAACAATGAAGTTGTAGCAAAATATGATATAAGTGACATAAACCATCATTAACCATTTTCTCAAAAATACAAACCAGATTTTTGTTAAATGTGGTATGTAAATTTATCATATATGAATGCTTCTATGATCCAAAAATTAGATGGTTTTGATGTACGGATCATGAGATATAAACAAAATGGTTGTAGGTGAAAGTGCATGATTTCCGAAATTTTATGAACCAATTTAACTTGAAATTATTTGGGTTTGTGTATTTTAATGATACATCTGTGTTATCCAGAAATCACAAGAAGTGAGTTCATAGTTTTAAAAATATTATGGAAATCAATTTCTGCATTGAAATTGTATCCCTTAAATGAGAAAGAAAGCAAAAAAAACATCCATCATGCATAGAAATTCCTCCCCCTCTCTGAAAAATTAGCATGGCCTCATGCGATGCTAGAAAGCAAATTGAGGTGGTTGCTACTATCTGTTGAAGTCTATGCTTGGTGTAAAAGAACATAGAATAAGGGAGGTGTTGAGAATGAATAAGAATAACAATGGATGATAAAGAATATGAATAACATGGTTCTAAGAAAGAAATGAATGAAAGAAACACTCCCCCAAACTGAAAGATGATATGACGCTGAAAAAGGGGAAGTGGTAAAGATGTGGAGTGAAGGATGATAAATAATGTTCAAAATGGATTTCATTAAATTCTCCTAAATTCGTAATAAATCAGAAAATTATGCTATTTTACCTCAAGTTTTACCTCCAAAAATAAAAATGTGGAATGCCATATATGGACTAGCATTTGTTGAAGCTGATGTAGGCAGAGTTTTTGCCGAAAGTGATGCAAAAGGTGGAATCCAGGCAAGCACATCATGTCTAAAGAATTGTTCATGCTCGCGAGCCTCTTCTGTTAGTTGCAATAGTGTGGTCATGCTGTGAATAGAACTCCCCCCCATACTTGTTGTTCTCCTATAAGCAAATCACTATTTTGCATACAATGTTGTTGAATCCATAGCGTTAGTTTTAAATAGCAATAGATTAAGATGCATGTAAAAATTTCAATCAGAAAAACTTATCAAATCAACAAGTTATGGCAGAGTGCAGTAATCATATCACATGCAATCCCATAATGCATACATTCCCCCCTCCAATTGAAAAAGGGATTCCATGACCATAAACCCTATGAAAGGTGTTATGCTGACGGAAAGGCAAGGGAATGAACAATACAACAGTAGAGTACACATATCAATGATAGGACGGCGAGATTTATGGTTATAATTAGAGCAGAGTGTGTGAAGATAGTGATGTATAAAATATAGGACACTTTAGATTGATGATAAGTTAGAAAAGAAAAAGAATGACAATATGCCAAAAAGATGCTTTACTGACGGTATTCTAGCTAAAAAATGATGTGATTGATCAGAAAACAATTTCTCATGTGTAAAGGTTCAAAATAGGGAAAAAAATTAAGAAATAACTTCTCCGATAAAAAGAAAAAATAAGAAAAGGGTATTATAATGATAATTGAAGATAAAATATAACATCAATACCATAAGCAGAGCCTCTGCTACCAGCAGGCATCCATAGCCTCGACAGGGTTGCTTTTTAACCCATATGATCCAGGATCCTCAATTTATAAATGGAGAGTTATAGTGCTATTCTACAGAAGAGATCAGTGTGCTGGCGTGGTAACCAGATAACCACACTGCCATTCACTTGGATGTAACAAAAGTGACCAGCTCGGCTCGTGATGAGACCCCGTGTTCCAAGGATAATTTGGCTATCCAATGGATCATAACCCTTCTGTGGTGGCCATAATGAGAATGTCATTTTGTTACAACGTTATCAACATGGTAGGATGGCTCGTAATGAGACCCCCTATCCTCCATCTGCAAACAAAATTTTGTTGTTATTACAGATTTTTATGATAAAAAGATGGAGGCTCAGTACTCCTTAAAAGTAGGGATGGTGGAAGATGTTGAACATGTCAATAGAAAAAAATATACCCATAATCTTATTTATTACAGACAGAAAATATTATAACCAGGAAGGGTGGAACCAGCATGGTATTAAGGTGATCAATCAACATCATGTTCAATAGAAAACAATGCAGTAAAGTGGTATATAAATAATTGTGTCCATTTTGAAAATAAGCTATCATCAAGGAGATGTCCTGTTAAAGATCATAATGTGAATGATATTAACTCGCTTCAATAGAATCCATAATTTTTGTACTCATAAAAATAGTGTACTTCATGTCATGAAAAAAAATTATTAAAATGTGGTTGAGATGAACTACGAATAATCCCACAAAAGGAAGAAAGGGTTGCTCTCGAAAATACTCCAAAAGTGTTGCTCATTTGAAGGAACAGCAAAAACACTCAAAAAAAATGTTGTTCTTTGTAGGGAACAACAAAGGAAATGCACACCAAAAAGTAAAAATACACACGAAAAAGTGTAAAAACACAAATGTCGTTCTTTTAGAAAAAGGAACAGCATAAACTAAAAGTGTCGCTCCTTTGGAAAGTGAACAACAAAAATGAAAAGTATCGTTTCTTTAAAAAATGAACAACAAAAACACAAGTGTCGTTCCTTTGGAAAAGGAGCAACAAAAATGAAAAGTGTCATTCGTTTGGAAAAGGAACAACAAAAACGCAAGTGTCGTTCCTTTAAAAAAGGAACAACAAAATGAAAAGTGTCATTCCTTTGGAGAAGGAACAGCAAAAACGCAAGTGTCATTCCTTGGGAAAAGGAACGGCAAAAATGAAAAGTGTCGTTCCTTTGGAAAAGGAACAGCAAAAACGCAACTACCATTCCTTTAGAAAATGAACAACAAAATGAATCGTGAAAAAGGAACAGCAAAATTAACCATGAAAAAGGAGTGACAAAATGAACCATTGAAAAGGAACAGCAAAATGAACTGTGAAAAATGAACGGCTGATAGAAAAGATGTTATTCTTTTTTCAAAAGAACAACAAAATGAAAATGTTGTCCCTTTAGAAAACGAACTGCAGAAACAACAAAAGTGCACACAAATGTTGTTCCTTCAGAAAAGGAACAACAAAATGCACAAGCATAAAATGCAAGCACAGAAAGAATGAATTAGATGTTCATTGTATTACGGCTGAGGATGAGTTACAGTTTGAATGAAGCAATACCTCAAACACAAAATATAAGAGAAATTAGAAAAGAAACAACAAAAGGCAGTATGTAAATAAATAAATTAAGTTACAACAGCTATGATATTATGTAAAAAAAAAAAGATCTCTTTGAAAAATGTTTTGGCAGCAATGATAAGACATGAGTATTCAAATTGAAATCAATTCTTCAGTTGTTCTATTATGAATCCGTTGGGTAAGGAGTTGGATGAAATTCCTTTGTTTCATAAAATTTCTTTCAAAAATCACTCGTCCATAAATTGACCTTCTTTATTTTCCCAAGACTTGGAAAAAGCGAGTATCTACCTGCAATAAAACATTAAATCATGGAGAAACATAGGTTCACAGACTCCTCTAATCCAAGAATTATGCAAAAAACTAACAAGCAATTACTCCGTAGAACAAATCCACGGAGAAAATAACAAAGTAAAATTTATTTGTTACCTGCGGGAGAGCAGTGGCCAATCATGCTAATCTGTAGTGTTATAATTGTTTTTCGTCGAAATTGAGTGATTCCAAAGCCAAATGAGAGCTAATTCAAATTTTTATCTCCAGTACAAATAGGTTTTAAAGATTCAATGATATGATATGTCAATTTTAGTTAGAACAACCTGCATAACAGAGTCATTTTCGATTACCCGGCTTACACCAACAGTTGATATTTCAAGCGTAACGTTTTCGTTTGATGTCGGATTCGAATGATGAAAATTGGAAATGAAAATAAATTCATTTATTTATCTCCAGTAGAAACAAGTTTTTAAGAAAAGAAGAATTGATAGGTCAAATACTGTAAGGAACAGCGAGAAAGACAGAGTTTTAAGAGTGCTGATTTATGATAGATAGTAAGTATATTGATCATAACATCCCCATATGATATCAAAAATGAGTGATTCCAACTGCATTGTAAACTAGATTCATAGGGGAATCTACCATCGAAACATATTTTAAAAATTCATTCATTTAGGCCTCCAAAAGTTGACTGTCCCAACTCTGTTCCTAAGTTGCCCGTTAGACATCCGATCAATGTTTTGCTTCTAACTTTTTCGTTTCAAATCCAAATCGAGTGATTCAAATTGGGTTGGAAAGTAGACATCAAGGGCTACTTAGGATAGAAACAACTTAAAATTATTCCCTTTTTGTCCCTAAAAACATGACTGGCCCGACTATTTTTGCAGAAATTCCATCAAGCCCACAAGCCAAAAGAATATGATATTGAAGCATTTTTTCAAATTGGTGATAAAAGTGAATATGAGTTTTTGTAGAACTATTATTTCTATTATAATTTATCTACATATATAAATGAATTAAAAAATTATCACCAATGTTGATTTACATAGCATGTTGCAACAAAAAACAACTAGTTTTACATAAAAAAAACAAAATGCATTTATTTATTTCCTTATTTATTATATTTTCTACACTAACCTATTTTGATTTGAAAAATGAATATGACTATATGAGTACTTCCAGTGGAGAAATTTTTGAAATAAGGCTTCACGTATACACATACCCAAATTTGAAAAATGCATATTAATGAAAATTAGGGTATGAGAAGCCAAATTTCATTGAAAAAAAGGTATCAAGAATTGTTCAAGCATAGAGTGATGTTGCAAACAAATGATGGAGTGAAACCAATCTTCAATGTATCCGTTACTTTCTTGATTTATCATATCCATCAGATCATGAAGTTCTTGAGCGTTAAAAATAGCTTGTTGGTACATACTATAAGAAGCCTCATTTTCTTCCATAGCTTCTACAATTTTTGAATTTGAAACATTCTGAATCTCATTGTAAGTTTTCTCTAATGGCGCATGTGAGATAGAATGGGTGGGAAAGGTGGGTAAATTTGGCAGTTCAACATTGTAAGCATGTTGTATTGGTTTATTGTGGTGAGAGTGTGGAATTAGTCGAGCAGAAAAATGTGTAAGGAATGGAGCATTGTGATGATGTGGTTGGTTGGGTTGAGTGGATAAATTTGATATGCAAGCAAGATGTTATGGAAGAGCTGGTGGAGAATACGGAGAATGTGCTTGTGCTAAAAGATGAGGGAGAGTAGTCATGCAATCATAAGGTGAACCATGCCAAACTTGTAGATAAGATTGGTGGTTATATTGAAATTGACATGGCTGCCTTAGAACATGAGTATTCCATAATGGATTATGCAAGTAAGAGAATGGAGAAGAAGTGTTTTGAACCATACCTGTAGGCCATGATTTTCATGGTTTTGACATTGTTGCATCTTCCTCACCTCTTTGATATGATACTTCCATCCTAGATAAGGAAGAGTAACCATCTATGGTATGCTCCTTTCGGTCATGAGTGAAAAACACTTCATCAAATTCTTGATTTTTTATGAACGTGCAAAGCATCCAATTTTGAACTTAGAGAACTAATAAAATCAACTTTAAAATGTTCAAGTAAATCATTGATTTCAGCTCTTATGTCTCCTGTTCTTGTAGCAAATTTGGAGAACAAATAACAATCATCTTTTGGATTCTTACCACCCTTGGAGATTCCTCTTGAATACCTTATGCAAAACTCACAAACATCATCATATGATAACTGAAAAACATCACCTTTTCCTATCATATTTAAGAGTTCTAAAAATTCGTCTTTGATTCCTTTAAGAAGGAGTGTTTTTAAGATATCTTTTTCCAAATGCTTATATTTTGATTTTTGAAGGTTGTATTGAAATTGATCTAAATAGTCCTGAAAGCTTTCATCTTCCCTTGTATCATATTGAAAATATATTCATTGGCTTTGCAATAGTCTCGGTACTTCTTCAAGAATATGTTCTTCATGTCCTCCCATGTTTGGATGCAATTCCCACCTAGGCTGATGAACCATTGGAGAACTGATCCTTTTAGAGTAAGAGGAAACACTTTCAACCTTTGATCATTAGTACAATAATCATATCCTCTACAAAGTATTTCAAACTCAAATAAAAATGTATCTGGACCTTCATTTGTCAAGCCATGAAAATTTGGTAAAGAAGATGGGGAAATTATATGCATTTGTGTCACTCCTGCTAGATCGTTGATAGGAAATTCAAAATTAGAAACGTGAGCCATTTCTTACCATAACATAAGATGTTTTTCATGTGTTTCTTCGAGGCTCCTTCTTCAAATGTTCCTGTCAATTATTTAGTGAAATGGGTGGTGCTTACATAACCACTTGAGTGAAATCATGTGATTCGTTTTTCAAAATTTCTATTTTTCCCTAGTGATTCACACAAAAATTAAAACATCTATTTCTACTCTAAGTTCTTTAACAGATCTGTTGAAAAGCGGGCGGGGGAGCAGGGCTTTTACATGCTCTGTACGTAGGTTCTTACATTCCGTTTTTAATACCCAATTCTTTCCTAACAGACACTCATCGGATGCACACTACTCTTTTAGAAATGGGTACAGTCTCCCCGGCAACAACGCCAAAATGTCGAGCGATAAAAAGGTGTCTTTTTAGCTCCTAATTACCTCACATTAATTGTCATCCCAGGGACGACTTTTTATTTGAAGAGTGTACTCAGTCTAAGGCGGCTATTTACTCAAGAGTAATGCTATGAAAGATGTAGTACAGTGCTCAAAATACAAGAGTAAACGAATTCTCAAAATGAGATCTACTTACAGCAAAGCACGTTAAGACTTAAATCATGCATTTAGGAAACTACAACAAATGATCAGTCAATGGTACAGTAACAGTAACTCATCCCTTTGTAAAATGATGTAGCTAAATATAATGAAGGAATAGATCATCAATCTGGGAACTAGATAACAAATGTCAATGCCCACTACAGTTTCAGATCGTTCTTCACACCAAAGCAAAGATAATGCGAATAACAAGAAATGGAACAACAACTAGGAAATGTAACAATAACTAAATTCAATAAGCAACAACACCTTAGCCTACAAGAATAAATGCAACAATCATGTTCTACAGAAATCAAATGGCAATCCCCTATCTTTAAAGATGAATCGAATAGCACACGGTAAATAGAACAACACCAATTAATGATAGAATATGGAACAACGCTTGAAAGCCAAATACAAATGCATAATAACTTAACACATAGTACACCTTAATAGTAATCTGATATGGTAATCCAATTACCAGTCTTAGTTATAAAGAATACGACTGTATTTTGTAATGGAACAGCAATATCAACAGATTCAACAATCACAAGGAAATATAATCTCTAGGATGAATTCAGTAATACCAATTAAAGAGTGTTACAACACGGATACGTTGTAATTGGATAGCAATACATTCTGTAAGGATCAAAAATGTTATATCAATGATTAAAAGAACAACAATGTGTTACCAAGTCAAGATGAATCAATACGACATTCCTATCATAGAGAATGATATTGATCAGTTGAACATAAATCAAACATAACAGAACCATGACGTAAAATAACAGAACATACCAGATTACTGAATAAAACTAATAAGAAAAACCACGCATAAACCAAAAAGATAATATACAGCAGCAACACAATCCACCAGAGGCTGGTCCCTTAGCCGCCAACAGATGCTATTGGGCTACTTCAGACGAGAGGAATGAACAGCAACTCCCAAATCATATATTAATCATCAAATTGTGAAATCGTTACAACAGCAAAAGCTTGAGAGTTACAACATGCAACAATCCCTTCTTGTTTCCTATCCTATCATGAATAATTCGTCATCATTCTTGAATCTCTAATTCTGAATCCTTAATTCTCCATCTTCATTTTTCCATCTCCAAATTAATCATCCCCCTCTCTCATCTCTATTCTCATTTAAATAAAGAGAGATTAGAGAGAGGTTACAACAAACATAATTACAACATGATTTCTATCAAAAAATTGGATTGATTCTAACCAATTGATCAACAAGAAAATATATTCTCATTTAACTTTTAACAAGAGCAAGGCGAATTTGGTCTTTGCAACTGAGATTTGGAGGACGGCCGTAACAACAAATTTGAGACAATTGTGCTCAAAGAACACTGTGTTTCTCTCAGTACAAGCCGAATTTTGGCAAACCATTCTTTAAAAAAGTTAATTGGGTTCGTTCTGGACAAAACCCATGTTCCAGATTTTCGAAATTCTTCTTCATTTCCTCAAAATCTCAACCGCAAAACTATCACTCCTTATTCCAGTGAATTTCTGAGTTGGCACTTTTAACGATCAAATATTCAATCTGGAAATTACCTTGGAGGCTAAAAATGGTGAATAATGTTCAACTAATTTATTAAAACTATCATGGATAAATCATGCATAATCATCAATTTATTAGAAATAAAGGAAGATAAATAATATTCATCCATAAGAGCATAAATCATTTATAAAATGGATTAAATGATAAATTATAATAAATGATATAATAGAGAAGAGTAAAAATGGATGAAATAAGTGTTACAAAGTGGTCGTATTCATGGCCCAATAGAATGTGATTCTTCAAGAAATGGAATTGGTGTTGTTTTAATGCAAGATGAAAGATCCATTCTTTCGAAAGTTGTCCAATCAAGGGAAAGTATTTACACAAAGCTATTTATGAGAAGGAAATGTTGGCAATACTACATGCAGTTAAGAAATGGTGACCCTACCTATTGGGAAGACACTTCAAGGTAAAAACGGATCATGACAATCTTAAATACTTCTTAGAACAAATATTATACCTCCGAAGAGCAAGAAAATGGGTCACAAAGATATTGGGTTATGACTTTGAAATCATTTACAAAAAAGGGAAGTGAAATGTTGTGGAAGATGCACTCTCAAGAAAGGATGAGGATGTGGAAGCATTGTTGTGCGCCATATCTATTATCCAACCAGATTGGATAAACAAAGCAAGGGAGGAATGGAAGAATCAAGAAGAAGTATGGGCACTCATTCGAAAGTTACAACAAGATCCTAGTACATTTGATACATTTAGCTAGAAAAATGATTCGTTATGGTATAAAGATCGATTATACCTATGTAAGAATTCCCAAATCAAACAAAATATTCTTATCGAATTGTACACTTCTCCCTTGGGAGGGCTCTCAGGATTTTTAAAAACTTACCACAGGGTTAAGAAAGAATTTTTCTGGGATGGCCTTAAATCAGATATTCAAAATTTTGTGGCAGAATGTTTGGTTTGCCAACAAAATAAAGTTGAAACAATTAAGACCCCTGGTCTATTACAAACTTTATCCATACCAAGCGAATGTTGGGAGGAGATTTCAATGGATTTTATTTTCTTGTCTCGGTACTCAGTTAACTCATATCTCATCTTATCATCCTCAATCTGATGGGCAAACTAAGATAGTAAAAAAATGTTTGGAAGGGTATCTTCGTTGCTTTATATCTGATAAATAGACACAATGGGTCGAATGGTTGCCTCTTGTTGAATGGTGGTATATGTTAAGTCCCTACACTACTATTGTAACCCCTTATTGTTATTAGTACAACCCCCTTATTATATTGTCGTGCCCATATAGTCCCCATATTGTTATTATTATGCCCTATAGAATCCCACTATTGTTATTAGTGTGCCCTTAGATTATTATTATTATGTTGGCTCTAATTATATTATGACCCCTTAGAATCCTATATATAGAAAGGAGGTCTTGTCATTTGTATCATCCAAGAATTGTTCATTTGTGTAATGTAAAGGAGGTTTCCCCCTTGAAGAGGCTTATTTCTAAGGCAGTCATCTATCTTTTCTATCTTTTTGTGATCTCGTTTCATAACATTTGGTATCAAAGTCGTGGATTCTAGGGTTTCGCTACTCCAAACAGGTCATCGTGGAATTTTAGCTATAACTTTTTTTGTACGAAGTTTCAGAAGCTAAAAAAAACCCATTGGAGAAGAAATTGGTCTAAACCATGCTCCCAAATTTGAGATCTTGCCTCACTATATTTTCGGATATATGATCTGAGGAAGTTAGGATTTTTGCAAGCTCTATAATTTCATCTCAAATAGGTCATCGTGAACTTTTCACTATAACATTTGTTCTATGAAGGTTCAAACTCTAAAATTAAAACCAATTTGAACCAAAATCGTGGTGAAGCTCGGGTCCAAATTTCAGATCTTGTCTCGCTATATTTCCAAAGATATAATCTAAGACATTTAGGGTTTATGCACGCTCCCGAATTACATCCTAAACAGGTGACCTTGGGAAAATCATCATAACCTTCTCTCTGAGCATCAAATTGAAATTTCGTAAGAAGTTTCAGAAAGAGGAAAGATTGTAGTTTTCTATGTATCAGTTTTAGGACCTAAGGTTGAACCAATGACATGAGGAACGTTGTACAAGTTTGATCTACTGAATGAGTCTATAATCAGGTCATCATGGGATATTTGACGTAACGCTTCCTTACAGAATCCAATCTCGATCATACTTTTGGGGTTAGAAATAGGACTAAGACGACTACTATAGAACGCAATTTCAGAACTTGGAGATCCAAAATTACAAAGTTACAGTCATTTCAAGATCGAGCTCCTAAAATCAAGAAAAGGAAATATGAGGAAGTTTGATGGAAAGGATCTGAGAAATTGGATACTACAAATGGAGAAATATTGTGATCTACATGAGCTGCATCTGTTAAAAAAGGTATGTATTACATCTTCATATCCAGAACGAGATCAGTTTTTATGTTATAAAGGGCTATGTTCTCATAGAGCACTTGTCACTTGGTCAATTTTCATGGAAGAAATGATCACACGTTATGAGGATACAAAGAGTAAAACCTTCTTTAGTGAATTGATAAATCTCAAACAAAAGGGTTCAATGGAAAAGCACATTGAGGATTTCAAAAAATTGAATATAAGGGTAAATGATATTCTAGAGAAGAAAAGGATTGATGTCTTCATAGTGACTTTAAAGGATAACATTCAACATGAGGTTCGTCTTTGGGAACCTGATTCATTAGAGAAGGCATTCAGGTTGGGAAGAAAAATTCAAAGTGAAAATATGGAAACAAGGAAACCCACCACTCATGACTATAATTATGGAAGTGTTTTTTCTCTTAACCTTCCACAACCTACAAGGTTTACACCACAACAATTGGAAGAGAAAAGAGAAAAAGGTCTTTGTTACAATTGTGATAGAAAATACACTAAAGGTCATAAGTGTGCTGAGAATAAATTATTTTACATAGATTATGAAGAGGAGGAAGAAAATGATTAAGAAACATCAAAAGAAGAGGATATACACCATGAAGAGAAAGAAGAAATGAATCCGACCATATTTTGTAAAGGATTGGAAATAATTACGACTCCTCAAACTCTCAAGATAGAAGGAAATATCACAAAGAAAAAGGTTCAAGAAGTGAAAGATCACACCGAGAAAGAAGAAATGAATCCTACCATATCTTGTAATGCAATGGCCGGAATTACCACTCCTCAAAGTATCATGATAGAAGGACATATCAAGAAGAAAAATGTTCAAGAAGTGAAAGATCACATCAAGCATCAAGAAATGAATTCGACAATATCTTGTAATGCATTGGAAGAAATTACCACTAAAACTCTCAAGATAGAAAGACATATCAAGAAGAAAAAGGTTCATGCATTGAAAGATCAAATCAAGCATTAACAACAAGTTCTCCAACTTTTAAAGGATAATGCCACTTTGGTGCAGAATCAAATGAAAAAAGAGGCAGATCAACATCGCAGTGAAAGAGGTTTTGATGTAGGCTATTGGGCATTTTTACAGCTACATCTAAAGAAAGATATTGATGAGAAGGAAATGTTGGAAATACTACATGCACTTAAGAAATGGCGACCTTACCTAATGGGAAGACACTTCAAGGTAAAACTGGATCATGATAGTCTGAAATACTTTTTAGAACATAGATTAGCTTTAGAAGAAAATAAAAAATTGGTCACAAATAAATTGAGTTATGATTTTGAAATCATCTACAAAAATGGGAAGCCAAATGTTGTTGCAGATGCACTCTCAAGAATGGATGGGGATGTGGAAGCATTGTTTTGTGTTATTTCCATTATCCAACTATAATGGATAAATGAAGGAAGGGATGAATGGAGGAAGGAAGAAGAAGTGTCACCACTCATTCAAAAGTTGTAGAAGATCCCAGTTCAAAGAATATTGTCAGAACTTGATGAGGAAGGAAAAATCATATTGGAACCTGGAGCAATCACAGAAAGAAGAACCCAATAGCTAATCGGTCAATTTCAGAGTATCTCATCAAGTGGAAGAAATTACTCGCTAAAAATTCCACATGGGAGGACAAGAATTTTATACAGAAGCATCAAGAACTACTCAAGCATTGAGGACAACACTTTTTGAAGGAGAGAGGCATGTTAGGTCCCTATACTACTAGTGTTATTAGTACAACCCCCTTATTATATTGTTGTGCCCATTTACTCCCCATATTGTTATTATTGTGCCCCATAGAAGCCCACTATTGTTATTAGTGTGCCCTAAGATTATTATTGTTATGTGAGCTATGATTATATTATGACCCCTTAAAGTCCTATACATAGAAAGGAGGCCTTGTCATTTGTATCATCCAAGAATTATACATTTGTGTAATTTAAAGGAGGTTTCCCCCTTGAAAAGGCTTATTTCTAAGGTGTTCATCTATCTTTTCTATCTTTTTGTGAGCTAATTTCATAACAGTATAACACTTCCTTCCATACCGCAGTAAAAAAGACCCCATTTATGGCACTTTATTGATATCATCCACCATCCATCACATCAAATTTAACAGAAAATTCTAAGGTTCAAGTAGTGGAACATCACATCGAGCATCAACAACAAGTTCTCCAACTCTTAAAGGATAACCTCAAGTTGGCATAGAATAGAATGAAACAACAGGTTGATCAACATTGCAGTGAAAGAATTGTTGATGTAGGTGACTGGGTATTCCTACGGCTACAACCATATAAACAAATGTCCCTCAAGCAAGCTAATATGGATAATAAATTATCACCAAAGTATTATGGTTCGTACAAGGTGTTGCAAAAGTTTGGTACTATGGCATACAAATTAGAGCTTCTTGCAGCGTCTTGAGTGCACCTACTTTTCCATGTTTCATGTTTAAAGAAGGTTATAGATGATAAGCTCCTAGTTCAAACAATATTGTGAGAAATTAATGCGAAAGAAAAATTCATATTAGAACCAGAAGAAGCCACAGAAACAAGAACTTGACAGAGATGAAAAAGATCAATTTCATAGTATCTCATCAAGTGGAAGAACTTATCCGCCAAATATTGCACATGCGAGGATTAAAATTTCATATAGAAGCATCGAGAACTACTCAAGCATTGAGGAAAATGTTTTTTGGAAGGAGAGGGGCATGTTAGGCCCCTAGTGATTCCCCCATTACTATTGTCGTTGTATCCCTTATTGTTATTATTGTGCCCCTATTGTCCCCATATTGTTATTAGTATGCCCCATAGAAACCCACTATTGTCCTTATGTTATTACTATTATGTCAACTTTATTATATTGTGACCCCTTAGACTACTATATATAGAAGGGAGGATTAATCATTTGTAATGTAAAGGAGGTTGCCCCCTCGAAGAGGCTGATTTATAAGGCATTCATCTATATTTTCTATCTTTTTTTGAGCTGGTTTCATAAGAGAGGGGGGTGAATCAGTTTAGTATGTTCATGGAAATTAAATTATTTTTGTTAATCTCATTAACTCAGACATTGCATGAGTAGCTTAACAAATAATGGGAAACATATTGAATATGTAAACAACAGGTAATAATCCAATCAAAACATCACGTCAACACATGATAACAACACATACTAACACTTGATATATGTAAAAACCTTTAAAGGGAAAACCATGATTTTATTATTGTTGTGATGCAAAGGAAAGCCCCTACTCCTTATTACATTTGATTTTTTGTAGGCTCCAACCTACAAGAGGCTGCTGCCTCAATTTTTTGCAAGCTGCAACATGCAAGGAAGCTCCAGTCTGTAGGCCACAACCCACATGAGGCTCCTACCTCAACTAGCTCTAATTGGATATTTATGAAGAAACAACTTGAAAGGAGACTACAATCCCCCTTATGCAAAAAGGAAATAACAATGCCATGGTTTACCTACTCATAAATTTTGCATGTTTCCACTTATTTCTTCACTTGTTTCTTCATTTTCGGATGCCAGGTTCCATGACCAAGAATTAGGTCTTAAATTGGATGAGAATCTATGTCAAACTTATGCCTCATATGAATAATGTCCACCATAAATATATCAATAGATTATGTTGGCCTTTGAGTACAAAGCACCGTATTCCCAACAAATCTCAGTTAATTGATATGAAATTGTTTCAAAATAGTTTTCCTAATATTTTTCCTTTTCTACCATTTTTAACATCTTCATTTTAGGAGCTTCCTCCATAAGAACTAATTTTTTGAAATTATCAACAAAATCCAATGTAGTTCTTTTTGCAATATAAAATCCATCCACTAGCATAAACTGGTGCATTCCTTCACTATTGTGACTTTATTTTTTTCCTCATTAGCTCACCAATGAAAATAAATGTAGATGTTAGCCCACAGAGGTTTGGCCCCTTGGCCAGCAGGTGATCTGCTAAGTTGTGGGTTGGGCATTTCCTCCTAGAGGCTATAATGGTAACCGGTGCGATTCGACCCATTATAATGTGAGTACAATACCACACTGCTATTGCTATTGCCTATTCTGATAGTCAACCAAAAAAAAAAAGAAAATGTAGATGTTATGCCATGTTCACTTATGTCATACTGAGTAGCAGTTGGGATATGAACAAAAGTTGAACTAGGTTTTGTTTCTTGTGCATTGAGTGGGCTCCCTCTCCCCGCCATAGTTTTCTGCTTTTTTGAAGTTAGGTCATCTTCTATAGGCTCTTCATAATATAATATCATTGTAACTTATATCATTATGGAGGTCACAGTAATCACTGGAAGAACATTGCTCCAAATACATTTGGAAAATAAAAATTGTTGCTCAAATAACTCTAGAAAATTGAACATTGTTTGGAAAATAAACACTACTATTTAAATGAACACTGCTCCAAATAGGCTTCAAAATGTATTAACATTGCAAGAATTTTTTTGGGAGAACACTTTGTAAGGAATTGCATTGCTGACTTTATAAGGTTAAGGTTGTTGAAACCACGTTGGATTATAAGAGGCATAATAATAATAATATATCTTCATATTAATTCAATTTTTTCAATGAAAAATAGAATATAATAAAAACTGTGAAATATTATCACTGTATATGTTGGCAATAACATGTTAACCCTTCTCCAAGAATGAATTTGTATTAATGTTGCTCCATCTCTCCATGTATTGTAATGTATCAATCAACAACCCCAACAAATAAGCAGCTAATACCAATATGAGCCATGTCTATTGTCAACCATATACCAACACTATGCACCAGCATATTCACCAAGATAATATTGACCAAAAATTCTCACCATGATAACCAAAATAATATTACCTATTTACCAACATATTCACCAAAGTATTTACCAAAATAGTATTTACTATTTACCAACATATTCAGAGAAATAATTTCATCAAAGATTTGCACCAAGATAATATCCACTTGAAATTTCATGATCATGCTTGAGTAATTCAAATAATGATTTAGTTTTCAAATAAATTTTGATGCACCATGATAAAAAGAAACACGGAATATATCCACGTTTGAATTCCACTCATCATTAAATCTCCCCATAGTTTATATAAACAGTTTTCAAATAAATTTTGATGCATCATGATGGAAAGAAACACGGAATATATCCACGTTTGAATTCCACTCATCATTAAATCGCCCCATAGTTTATATAAAAACTCATCTTTTTTTCTTGATAACCATTTTTCTTCCTAACCAAAGCCGTTACCAAAAAGTTTAGAAAACTATGTGCTACTTCAAACCATTTATGATTTAATATAAACATTGCTCTTATTATAGTCATACTTCCATATAAATGATGCTTTGATTATCAACATAGTTATCAAACCTCAACGTTGTTATCAACTCAACGCTGATCCATGTAATTGAAATATCGATTAACCCTGGAAAATAATCTTGGGAAAATATGCATATGCCAGTAAATAGTGTGTTGCCATATATCAAGGTTGTTATCAACTCAACGTTTCTCCATATAATTGCAATACGAAATTAACCCTGGAAAATAATCTTGGGAATATATATATATATGCCAGTAGATTGTGTGTTGCCATATAAACATTGCTTCGATTATGTATCTGGAGATTTTGTAGAAGATAGATTTATTGTATTAGTTGGAGCCTGGCACGTTTCTTGACAGGTTTTCACTTTGTGAGGTGTAAGATCATGGGTAATGAAATCGTTTCTTCACAGGTTTTCATTTTGTCAGGTGTAAGATCATGGGTAATGAAGTCACTTCCGAAAAAACGACAGTTCCACTAGTTTGAGTTTCATCAAGGGGAAAATTATGTCATGGAAATCTAGGTATCCAAAGGGTTGTATCCAAGGGACAATAATAAGTTTCATCAAGGGGAAAATTATGTTATGGAAATCCAGGTGTCCAAAGGGTTGTATCCAAGGGACAACAATAAGTTTCATCGAGGGGAAAATTATGTTATGGAAACCCAGGTGTCTAAAGGGTTGTATCCAAGGGATAACAATATCAATGGGGGGCTCACGTTGTTGAAGTTTAATATGATCGTTGCAAAATACCGTGACGCTGTTTTGAGGTCTAATATAGTCGTTGTACTGAAGTTTAATATGATCGTTGCACAATACCCTGACGTTGTTTTGAGGTTTAATATAGTGGTTACACATGATAGTACGCTCCAATTTATATATATATATATATATATATTATATATATATTATATATATATGCCACTGTTATAATATATTTTCCACCACATTGATGTATATCACCATTGAGTCATGTAATCTTTAAAAGTTGAAATTTGTAATGTATCACCATATTAACCCATCATGTTGGATTGTAAACTCCACTATCCTTCAGACTCTCTAATGCATATTTGTAATTAGGTTGGTTTTACTGATTTTGCAGATTTTGTAACGCATTCAATATATCACCTCACCCTTCATACAATATTATATAGGGTTTAACCAGATTGTCAATGCTACGTATTATAATTATATTTCGTTGTAATAAAATCCACCACCGTCATATAGTAAGATTATATTGACCAATTCCCACTAACAATATATTTACCCACAAGCTATATACTGAAGGTCTCTGGCGCCAACAGTTCTAGAGGAATATAGACATCCGAAACTTCATGGCAATCGTTTCTATGAATTTAAAAAAAATATTTCCAAGTATAACACTTCCTTATATGCTCGCCCTTGTTGCGTTAATATAAATGAGCCCAAATGTTATCAATAATATTATAACGCTTATGTCAATAATGTGCAACGCCTTGTACAACTCAATTATCCCTCAATAATAAGAAAGTTGTGTGGGAGCTAGGGCTCAAAACCCTAATTCGTTTCCTTTTCATATATCCTACTTATAATTGACAGTCGTGGCAAGGATTTGGACCTCCCATAGTAAAGCGATGTAAATTTTGAAAATTTAGATATTTTTTACCATGATAAGATTGAGAGCTCGTTTAAAAATCATCATCACAATATGCAAAGTCCGGCAGTGAATTGTTTAGCTAAAAATGGATGCAAATTTTTGTGGTCTATGGTAAATATATGGAAGAATGGACTAAATCAAACCTGGTCATCAACATGCTTCTGTTGAGGATGGTGAAATTGCTATTCTTGCTGCGAAATTTAGTATTTTTCATGGCGATGTTGGTGGTGTGAACAACTCAAACAGTTGCTACGAGAGTAAAATTCTTTCCGAGGACAACATATATGTCTTCATAAACAGTGAAGGTGGTTCTGGGTGTTTACTTGATAGAAATGAATATATGTGAAAAAACTATATAAAATCAACCTCTTTACCCGGAAAATACATAGTGGAACAGATGGCCGCACATTGCACGCTTGGATTCCTCTCAGGCAAAAACTGAGTGATGAAGCTTGTATCTAGATATGATTGATAAAACATTAACACACTCTAGGTAATGCACGCTACTTCTTTCATGCCAATATTAATGAATGCTAATGATATACTTCAATCAACAATATGCTATCCCAGTGCCAATGGATATAACCTAACACCCATTGCCCATAATTGACCATATCCTCTTGCCATTATAACGAATAGCGACCATGATGCTCAAAGCTACACAATATATGTGAACGTTTGCTACCACCAATGCACAATACGTAACTTCTGATACGATGCAGGAGTCTTTAATTACTTAACACATACACAACATAAAGCCTCATTTATATGTAACACACTAAGAAGTAACGCACTTGCCTAACATCTGACTTTCAGAGTAAATCAGAATTGTAGCCTTAATTTCTCCCTATCTTTGGAAACCTCCTTATCCACTCAATTTTGTGCCAACCTTATCCGTAACTGATCAAATCCAGTTCAATTCTTCAAAAAAAATTAGTGTAACGCATGCTCGCACATATTAGAATGCCATATATTCCCTGCGTTTTCCAGTAATTTAATGCTGCATGATAACTGCGCATTAACATATTTTATTCCTCGATATATCAATAATGTATTTTCCATATATATATATATCAATGTCATCATATCATCACCAACCCCTCCATATAATATCAACGTAACCCAGGGTATTAACCATGGTTGCATGGTATTAATGCACAGCGTACTTTGGATGATTTATTATATGACACTTCCTCGTAGGGATCTCTACCAAGATCCATTTTATTTCAGATCAATACATTGCCAATTTTATTTAGCATTTGGTATATCTCACCTCTATGTAGAAAATTTTGTAGATTCAAAGGCTCTTGTAATTTACTAAAGCATAGGACAAGAATCCACTTCTACTTTCATTTAGTGGAAGCTAATAGATGTGTGAAAATAATAAGAACAAAAATGAGATAAATTGATGGCACATAACACAAGATGTATATGGGGAAATCCATTGCTTAAAACCATCAGAAATATGAGTGAATATATAAAGCTTGTTCTCACTAGAACAATTCGGCAGAACTCTGTGAGCTCAAAAGAAACATCAAGTTAAATCCTGTAACCTATTGTGCTACTCTGCAAACCCCTATTTCCTTCTTTAATTCCTATGTTTGAATAGCCCATATTAATGTGAATTCATTGCATCCAAAACTCCCCAATCCAAAGTAGGTCCAGTTCGTGATTGCATGCATGATCTATACAACTTAGTAAGTCATACAACTGATAATACATTGTCCCTGCAATCTAGTCTCAAATGGGTAGTTCTCTGAACTCACATGCATGAGTTTCTCATGAGGGAATATTCAGTTAACTCTAGTAGCAGTAGTGAATGCATTAGTGTATTACTTCATCAAATAGTTTGGAACTAATTTAACTGAACTTAACTTAGTAAACTTAGTTATCTAATTACAATTCACAATAAAACTCATACTACACCCTTAAAACTTAGGGAGAACATATACATTACTACAAAAACACTTCCAACTTGAAATTCCTAAGCTAATTCAGAAAATTAAACTTAATTAACTATTTAAAGTTGCTATGAGAATAGAATTTGATTTTAATTCTCAGTTTAATTCAAGGACAAATTAAACTAGAATTTCTTGTTGTCATTTCTCAACACTCACTCTCAACAAGAAAAGGATTATCATCTACCCCGATCCTATCTCTGTGAAACTCAAATTTTCATCTCGACAATGCATTTGTCAAAATGTCAACATCTTGCTCCTCTGTGGGAATGTTCTCTAACAACATAATTTGCCTCAATACACAATCTCAAAGATGATGATATCGAATATCTATATGCTTGGACGAATAACTAGATTTTTAGAGATTTTGATACAACTCTGATTATTGCAGTAAATCACAGTTGGATTAAGCTACTAACCAAACATACAAATGAGGATCTTTCTCATCGAGATCGTTGCACATGTTTCCTCACTCGCAACCATGCACTCTGCCTCTATGAAACTAAGTCCAACCGATCTTTGTTTTATGTTGTACAAAGAAATTGTCATTGAACCAATATTGGAGATCCCTTCTGATGTGCTCTTCCTATGAGATGGACTCCCTACCCAACCTGCATTGGTGAAGCCTTAAAGCTTCACGCACTCTATCTATCTGTACCATAATCCATACTTAGAAGTGCCCCTAAGGTATCTGAACACATGCTTTGTCACCTTCCAATACGTCTGGGTAGGCCTAACCATTGCTTGACTAAGCGGGGTAAGTGCATAGAACATATTTGGTTGTGTGTTTGCCAAGTACATGAGTGAACCCACAAGCCTCTTGTAAATAGTGCTTTCCACTATTTCCCCTAATGTAGCATGCTTCTTCCTCCAGTTACCTGCTAAAGGAGTCTCCATGGGTTTGTTGCTCTCCATGTGGAATCTCCTCAGTATAACATTGGCATACTTGCCCTGAGACACAAAAAACTCCCCATCGCCCTTCCATACCTCCATGCTAAGAAATTAATGCATGAGCCCCATGTCCTTCATCTCAAGCTCTCTTGCAAGGTCCTCCTTGCAATATTTGACCAGTTGATCATCACCTGTTAGTGTCAGATCATCAAAATAAAGTGTAATGATCAACCAATTACCTTCTGCCACTATGTGGTACAGGTTCGCATCCTCTTCACTCTTCATGAAGCCCAACCTGGTGAAGTAGCTAGCTATCCTGGTGTAGTAAGCCCAAGGTGCTTGCTTCAGCTCATACAACGTTATCTTGAGTTGGCACACATGCCACTCACGGTCAAAGGTTTCAAAACTTTCACGCTGCTCTATGTACACCTCTTCATCAATCATGCCACTAAGGAAGGTTTTCTTAACATCTATTTGATGTATCTTCCAACCCATCTGTGTTGATAGTGCCAATATAGATTTTATTGATGAGTATCTTGCAGCAGGAGAAAATGCCTCATTATATTCAATCCATTCCACCTGTGAAAAGCCAGGGGCCAAAAATGTGGCCTTATGCTTCTCCACACTACCATATGCAGCATGCATTACCTTGTAAAGCCAACAAGATCTCACCACTGACCTGTTCTCTGGTCTCGGGACCACATCCAAAACACTATTATGAGCTATGGAGTCATACTCCTCCCCAATGGCATCAACCCAAACTGGCTACTGCACTACTTCCTTAAAGGAAGATGGCACTGTCACAACACATTCACCCATAAGATCCTTTTATCCAGTCTACCTCTCATGTAAGGTCCTCTGCATGCGTTGAGAAAAGGGTGCTCCTACATTCTCCCATGCACCATCTAACATCTGTTAACCTCTTTGGTGTGTTTTCTTCCCTATCTGGAAGATGTTGTTTGAGTGGATGTAGCCACTCCCAGATCCTCTGCATGTCATTGCTCCATATCAACCTAAGTGTCCACAATCTTAGGAGATAAAAGCTCCTCCTCTACATGTAGCTCAAGCTACCTCTCAAGGAAAACTTGCATGGCCTTCTCCTCATCAAATTTGACATCCTTGCAAACCACTATCATCCTACTAGTCGGCAAGTAGACCCGACAGTTGTGAGGTTTATCAGTTTACCCCACAAATATCCCCAACTCTGATGTCGGCAGAAGCTTCTTCCATGCATGTTTGGTCACATGGCAATATACCAATGACCTGAAAATCCTGAAATGGCTAACATCTGGCCTGTTACTAGAATGAGTCTCCTCTGGTGTCTTTCTATCAGGTATCTGACATAGGTTACAGTTCTAAGCATTAATTGTTGTGCTGAGTGCCTCAACCCACAAGTGTAGTGGTAGGACCTAATCATGCAACATTGTCTCGCTGCCTTAAGATTCTTTTGTTCTCCCTCTCAGCCATGCCATTTTGTTGAGGGTTATGAGGTGTCGTCAACTCTCGTTTAATCCCTTCCACTATACAAAAGTTCTTAAACTCGTTTGCGACATATTCACCACCATTATCACTCCATGGAGCTTTAACCTTCTTTCCTGACTCTTTCTCCACCAATGCTTTAAACTCACAAAACTTAGTGAAAGTTTGATCAATTTTCTCCATGAAAAATATCCAACATTTACGAGAATAGTCATTAAAAAATAGCATATTACCTGTTTTTAGCTGTGGATATTGTTGAGAATGGTCCACACACATCTAAATGGACTCTCTCTATAATATCCTCTGCTCGACTATCTCTGTTGTTAAATGAAGACTCGGTGTAGTTTCCCAAAGTACACCCCTTCCATGTATCAACTTGCTAAAGCATACCTCCGGGAAGACCGGTAGAGATCTACTACAATATCTTCAAAGCTCCATGATGCAAGTGGCATAATCACCTATGCCACAACTCGCCAATGTCTTGGCTCTACACCTCTTCTGCTTTTATGCTCAAAGCAACACACTCCTCTACCTCCAACTTATAGATATTATTCACCTGAATCCCTATCTTCTTTACATGACCCATGGCTATGTGTCAAAGGAATGCCTTTCCTTATGAGAAGATCACATCAAAGCCTCTATGCTCAAACATGGCAATGAATACCAAGTTCTTATTTAGCCTAGACACATACATAACATTCTTCATGGTGAGTGAAGCCCCATGCTCCTTATGAAACGTAATTGTGCCCAATCCAGTAACACTATACTTCCCGTCGTCACCCATCTCGATATGCATCTGGAGATCTTTCTTCTTCAGGTCACTAAATAACTCTTTGTCACTAGTCATGTAGAATGAAGCTCCGTGTCTAAGTATCATACACTCCCCATCATTGATCACACCATGCATGCAATGAGGGAAAATTCCAATTAGAATTGAGAGGCCAAAGCCTCACCTAACGCTCATATTGAGGATTTCTTCTTGGAATTCTTGAGTGGACAATTTTTAGCAAAATGGCTAAGCTCATGACAATGAAAGCATTTATCTTTCTTCATGTTTTTCTTCTTACCACCATGATAAGAATCTAATTTGGAATTGGAATCTTTCCCTTTCCCCTTCTTCACCTTAATTGCTAAGGCACAATGATCTTCATTGTCAGTCTTTGATGAAGAGCCATCTCTAGTGTTGCTCTTCATCTCCTCCTGCATCAAATCCAACCATAGTCGTTCCCCATCTGGAATCTTCTCCCAACCATTGATAAAGTCCTGATAATTGCGCCAACTCTTTGGGAGTCCTAAAAGAGAAAGACTCACCATATCATCCTTTGCAACCGTGACTCCAACACTTCCAAGGTCATCACGACATTGAGTGAGCTTGGTCAAACATTTTGGAATAGTATCTCCTTTCTCCATTTTGATTTTTTGAAGTTTGTTATTCAGTGCCAATTTCTTTTGGTCACTACTATTCTGATAGAATTTTGTCAATGTTTTGTAGATAGCATATGGATTTTCCTTGCCATGGAGACTCGAGACAATGTGGTGTCTAGCTCCCTCAAGAATTATCCACCTCGCCTTTGCCACACACTTCTTCCGTTCGGCCAAATTTTGTGCATATGATCCTACTAGCTTAGGAATTTCTTGACCTATGAATTCCTTCAGGCTAATATCTTCTATCACAAACTCCCTTTTGTCCCTCCAAGTTATAAAATTTGAGCTGCCTTCCAAGGCATACGAGAACCGCAAACCCTAGGACACCATCTACTGATCTTGAAGTATGTATTTCAAATTTCAATTTCCCGTGTAACCCAAAATTCAAAACTTTGAAATCTCATCTAGTATACTATTCTCAACTCTAGTACCATGTAGAAAATCATGTAGATTCATAAGCTCATGAAATTTACCAAAGCACAAGATAAAAATCTACTTCTACTTTCATTCAGCAAAAGCCAATAGATCGATGAAAACAATAAGAATAAGAATGAGATAAATCAAAGTCACATAACACATGATGTATCTGGGGAAATCCACTAATCAAAACCATCCTATTTGTACGACATATATCATAAATATGAGTGAAGATACAAATCTTGTTCTCACTAGAACAATTCCCCACAAGTATGCTCAACTCTCTCAGCTCACAAGCAACCTCAAGCTAAATCCCTTAGCCTCTTATGCTGCTCTCCAAGCCACTATTTCCTTAAGAAATTCCTATGTACTAATAGCCCATATTAATGGGAGTCCAGTGCATCCAAAACTCTACATTCCAAGCTAGGTTCAGTTCCAGATTGCATGCATGACCTTTACAACTCAGTAAATCATACAACTGATAGTACATTGTCCCTGCACTGTAGTCTCAATTGTGTCCTTCTCTAAACAGACATGCATGAATTTTTGATGAGGGAATCTTTAGTTAATTGGAGTAGCACTAGTGAATTTATTAGTGCACCAACTTACTGTTAACTCACTATTCGTTCCTCAAATAGTTTGGAATTGATTTAACTTAACTTAACCTAGTAGACTGAGTTATCTAATTACAACTCACAATTAAACTCATACTGGACCCTTAAAACTTAGGGAGAACATATACATGACTATATAAAGACTTCCAACTTGAAATTCCTAAGCCAATTAAGTTAATTAAACTTAATTATCCATTTGCAGGTTCCTATGAGAATAGAATTTGATTATAATTCTCAGTTTAATTCAAGGATAAATTAAACTGGAATATCTTGTTTCCATTTCTCAACACTCTCCCTTTGAATATGTTTTAGAGTTGTACATCTCATAGTGCCTACCGACCAGACAAGAATGATACTTCATGGTAGTCTTTTCTTTATTTCTTGTTCTTTTCATCCTTCCCTCCTCGATTTTTTTTTCTGTTTAGTTGACATCTACCTCAGTTTTGGCATAGGATTGTGAAAGACCAAAATCCTCCTTCTCCAAGAAAGATGGCAAAAATAAAATTCTTGGTTGCAGGCCTAAGATTTTTATTTTTCTTTTTGATTGATTGTTTATTGGATCCAAGGCATAAATGAGTGAAATTTTTTTAGAGTTAATATCAAAACCATAGCTCCTCCCCTCTGGGCACTACCCATCTCTCAATGACCAGGCTTATTCACATTGATTTCATGAATTGACAAAAGCAAGTCTATCTATTGCCATAAAGTTGATATACTAGATGCACAAAATCTCCCTTAGAATACTTACTTAACTGTAACTCTTTAAAAAATTGAATTGTGTTTTCAAAGCTCCATCTAATGGGATTATGACACCATTCAGTTTTCACTTCAACTATTCGCAACAATTAGTAGTCACACAATACAAAAAAATCTAAATTGCAAATTGCTAACTAGATTCAAACACACTCCTACATACATGTAAATGATTGATATCTTAAATTTATGCAATGCATCTCATTCCAGATTGTGATAGAAACCTCTTGCGCCTACACATCATTTCCCTGCATAGAAGGTAATATTATTGATAGAGGTTGTACTTCACTTTCAAGTTAACCTTGTTTTCCATATTTTTGCAGATGTCTTAACTTTGATTTAAACTTTCTTTGATGGCTCTGGGTCCACTTATATTTTCCTTAAATATTATGGGGCTACACTCCTCTTGAGATGTTTCTTCTCTAACACTTTCATTAACATGTTCCTTTATTGATCTCATGAGAAACTCTCCTATAAATATTAACATTTGTTACGATTTCCATCTTCTTTGAACCATTATCAATTAGTTCAAGTGTGCAAGGATTTTTATAGGTACTGAAGATAAATTTATTTATTGCTTCGTCCATTATTATGATTGAGGTTATGGTTAGATTTTGTATTTATTTGAAGGCTCTACAAAGCTCCTTGACCTTCTTTCAATCAAGCATGTCTAATTTCTTCTTTTATATTCCTTTTATTTGTATGTAAATTAGATATAATATAGTGGAAATTTCATCCACTAAATCGTCCTTTATTATTCAATATTTTATTCAAAATATTTTCTAGAATATAAATGTATTTCACAACTTCATATTGAAGGCTTTATTTTCATATTGGGGTTGTTATCCCCCTAGGTTCTACTGATCTAACACTGACAAATTCTTCCCTTTGTTCTTGAGTGACTCCCCATGAGACCAAGTTAGGTCACTCGTTGTTCTTTATTCTTTCTCTTCCACACTTTAGTAGGTTGTATTCTCTTATTTGCATTTCTTTCATTGTTTGATCTCCTTGGAATTGCTTCGACGTTTTGTTTAGTGCTTGTTAGAATATATCGCAACCTACAATCCTTTGCTTTCTGGCCAAGATTATTACGCCAAAACCCATCTTATGTGGCCAAGAAATAGAGAAAATGATGTGTTTCTATTTTTCGTTCATGTTTTTCTTCATATACACTTTTCATTTAAACATCTTATGTCAAAATTCATGACACATATAATAATAACCATAGAAATATTTTATGTACCTAGTGGCTGATGTTCTCCTTTGATTTCTTGTTGGATAACACCTTCTTTTTTGTTGCATGTTTTGTTGAGTAGTTTGAATGATCTTCTTGTTCTTACATTCTGTTGCTATGTGTTTAGGTTCATGGAAATGGAAGCACGATATATGTTCTCTCCTTTGAATTCTTGCAAGCTTCTTAACCACATATCTAGGAGTAGATCGCCTGTAATTCTCTTCACACTTTTCATTTTGATTGTGTTGCTTGTATTTGTTTATCTCTTTTCCAATCATGTTGTTGTTGGCTTCTTCTTCTATAGGTATTTTTAAAACTTAATTATCCTTTAAGGTTGCCTTTGAGATACTTCTCTCATATTCTAAGTCCTTCATGGATACATTCTCCTCTTCAAACTTTGTACACAGAGTTTTGTTTTCATCCAAGTCACTTCTAGGTAAAATAATCTAAAACTCTAATCTTTCACATTGTACATTTTTCTCCTTTAGATGATTATTCGTCATCCCTTCTCTTCTCCTTTTTTGTTCAAATTTTGTCTTCAAATTAGTGATTTCCTACTTATATTTATGCTCTCTCTCATCACACATTTGTACCTATTTCTTTATAACCTTGTTTTCATTTTTCAATCTTTCTATTTCAGCCAAGGCTATCTCAAGCTTGGCTTGTTCTTCAACTGTCTTTTCACCCTGGCAATTAGATCCATTTGCACTAGTAGGGAGCTCTTTTGACTAAATTCTTTCTTTTTTACAATAATTTTTCTTTTACCTATTTATATTCTCCTTCTTGACAGTGCATCTACTAGTGTCTCTGCTATGCATGAGATGCAATCTATCTCAAATTTCTTTTATAGATTTTAAGTCTATTACTATAACAAGATCCTTATTATGAATATTATTAAACATAACACATTTTACCTTAGCATTCTACTATTATTCCTGCAGAAAGGGATAGTCTTCGTAGTAGCCATCACATACTAGTTTCCAAACCCTATGCCCATAAGCTATCACTTCATATTTTACCTTATCTCTCAATTCATGAAAGTTTTATGTACTAATAATAGTTACAATTTGACAGTCCATGACTCAACCAAAACTACCTTCAATTTATTAGGCTGACATTGGAGGAACTGACTTTGATACCAATTGATGAAAACATGACTAAACTGAGAGTGGGGATGAATCAGTTTAGTATATTCATGGAAATTATCTTATTTTACTTAATCTCATTAACTAAGATATAGCATGAGAAACTCAACAAATAATGGCCATCATATTGAATATGTGAACAAGTAATAAGCTAATCAAAACATCACATCAACACATGATAACAACACATATTGACACCAGATATATGTGGAAACCCGTAAAGGGAGAAAAACATGATTTTATTGTTGTTGTGATGCAGGGGAAAGCTCCTAATCCTTATTACATCTGATTTTCTGTAGGCTCCAACGTACAAGAAGCTTTGACCTCAATTTTCTGCAAGCTGCAACATGCAGCGAAGCTCCAACTCCCATATGCTTTTTGTAGGCCAAAACCCATAGGAGGCTCCTACCTCAACCAGCTCCAACTGGATATTTGTTAAGCCACAACTTGAAAGGAGACTACCATTCCCTAATGCACACAAGAAATAACAATTTGCTGGTTTACTTGCTCATAAATTTTGCATGTCTTCATCTTCATTTCTACATGTTCTTCCCTTCAAATCTGCTTCACATCCACTTCATAAGTGGAGGTAATTAATTCATAATAGCTCAATCATCCCCCTCAAATTCTCTCATTACCTAACCTCTCTATGCCTTTGAAAATCACATCTTTCATAGAAATGTTTCCTCATTGTTTGTATCCCATATAGGAATATGAAGTAAATAGGCTTGACTATTTGTCTTCCACTCATTTGTTTCCAAACCCTTCAGATCTTGAATACTGGAACAAAAAAATAAATAATCCGTCCAATATTAATTGCAACCACATGTAATGATTAAATGCATCAACCTAATGTCAACAACAAATAACAATATTTATCATTAATGCATCACAACAATATTTGCAACATATTTTCCTTTACCTTGGAGTCTTGCCTTTGTAGATCAACAATTAAGATTAATAAACAATTTCACATCACAAATTGTTCATTAAACAATCCATGCAACATTATCTAAGCATAAAACCATCAAGATGCCATCAAGGTATGTGTTGCTCCTTTATCTCATGCTTCATTTCTCCTTTTCTTGTTGTTCCTGTGCTACTCCTTTTCCATAAATTACAATATTTCTAACAACAAAGCTAGAAGCAAAATTTGTCATAAAATCATATGCAAATCTTGGTGCAAAATTTGACACAAAATTTGACGCATAATTTGGTGTAAAGAAGGATACAAAACCTAGCATGGAAAAGGATGAAAAATAAGAGGAAAAAAGGATGCTTTAAAAATGTACAATAGAGCAAGATTTAATGCCAGGTCTCTTATCCCAACTGTAAAAAAAATTCACTAAAATTCGGTTCTAAATCTGATGCAAAAAATTGGTGGAAAACTAGAAGCAAAACTTGTCATCAAACTAGATTCAAATACTAGTGCAAAATTGCAAGTAAAACCTATTGTAAAACATGGTGAAAGTCTAGATGCAAAACGTAGTGCAAAATTATATGCAAAATGTGGAAGAAATTTTTTTGCAAAATTGGAAGGAAAACATGTTGTAAAACATGTTGAAAAACTAGAAGTA
Organism: Pinus taeda; assembly: GCA_000404065.3. Taxonomy (NCBI): domain Eukaryota; kingdom Viridiplantae; phylum Streptophyta; class Pinopsida; order Pinales; family Pinaceae; genus Pinus; species Pinus taeda. The sequence goes on from APFE030922069.1 coordinate 481,399, forward strand.
AAAGGTGGTGCAAAATTAGATGTAAAACATAGTGCTAAATTGGGTGCAGAATCTGAAGCAAAAAAGGATGCAAAATCTAGTACAAAAGCAATGCAAGATATGGCACAAAAAATGATACTTTAGAAAGTTTAAAATAGAGCTAAATTTAATGCGAGGATGCTCATCCCAATTGGGAAAAAAAACTACTAAAATATGCCACTAGATATGGCGCAAATTTCCTATTTTGTTGTAGTGTATCATTGTTAATATTCTACTTATATGCTCATTATAAGCATGGTCACGACAGATTCTAGTTATGGATCTTATCATGTTTTGATTGGTAAATGGATGGTTATTGAATGCATGAACTAATAGATGTTATTGAAACTATTATAAGAGGGAATTGGACTTTTTTAATGTTTATCAAATAAGTATCACACCCCTATATTCAGACATGCATTCATGACCTCTAGATTACCTGTCCTCAATATGTTTGACGAAATGAATGTCATGGTTAGGCCATGTTAGGTGAACTCTTGATCAAGTTTTGTGTTAGAGGTTTTTTCTTTGTGTCATTTATTATTCTATAATGTCTCATCAAGTTTCGGGAAATGGTCTAGAGACAAGCCCTAAAAGGTTGGCACTCATTCCATGGTCGTAGGCTCAGAACTAATTAGAAACTAGGACTATAGTCACTACCTTGTAGGATTATGCATGAGACTAGAGGCCTACATTTGCATAGATTCAGTGTTATTCTTGTGGTTGGGAGTCCACTTTAGTGAAAAAGAAATTTGACTCAAGTTTTGGGCACCTAGAGGGGTTGTTTAGCTCTTGTGGATCCTCTAGCTCCTAAGGAAGGTTAGTAAAGTTTTTGTTGTCGATTCCACTTCCTTAATTGTACTGAGGAGATTGAGCCATTTCATAATATCCCTCATCTCATGTTTACCTCAGCAAGCTGGTGAAAGTGGTAAAAGTGGGAGGAGTGGTTATAGGGTGGTATCAAAGCTCTGAGGTTCAACATTGGGACTAGATGGGCATAATCTATTTGTCATGCATGCATGTTAGTTGTCAATGTAATTGTTGTTCATGCATTTTGATAGTCGTTATTTCAGTTTGTGTCATCATGATGTTGTTGGTATGTTAGGATTCTGATATGTTAGCCGAGATGGAGTAGGAGATGTGTAGGTTTCAACCCTGTACATAAATTACTTGCATATGAATTCTAAAATATAGAAAAATAAACAATGCGAGAGCATAACACATAAAACACATATACACAGATATTTTCTGACTGGATCCAAAAACTAGGACTACCAGCTTGATTTTTCATTATGTTCCTTTCAATGTTACAATACATATTTATACATGCTGAAGCATTCAATACCATGGACCGAAAACCATCACATCCAATACAATGGACCGAAAACCATCGCGTCCAATATCATGGACTGAAAACCATCACGTCCAAAAAACATGTATGAAAATCATGCACAAAACCATAGGTGGGTCCGCCCAACCTAACATAGGGTCCAAAACCAAAATTTTCGAGGGTGCTACCCCGGACCCCATAAAGTGGGTTATAGGTGCCCTTCAAACCGCCTGTTAACTACGTGGAAAGAATATAACACAACCCAACATTCTCCCACTTGTTTTTTTCTTTCCACAGGGGCCCACAAGAGAGCTTAGTCATTTTCCCAGCCTTGAAATGCCCATTGTCTCTCTACACCAAGAGAACTTCTCAGAGCTCATTGATTTTGTCAATGCATCTGTAGTATTCTTCAAAGTGTCCACCTTTACCAGCAACACCTTTTTGTCTTCTATCATATCCGTCACAAAGTGATACTGAACATCAATGTGCTTTGTCTTTGAATGATATGCAGGGTTCTTTGCCAAGAAAATTGCTCTTTGGCTGTCACAGTCTATCCTTATAGCTTCCTGTACTAACCCCATACTTGAACACAATCTCTGCAACCAAACTTCTTCCTTTCTTACATGAGTGGTTGCCATGTATTTTTCCTTTATAGTTGATAGTGCCACTACAGATTATTTCTTACATCTAACTAATTGCACCTCCAAATAGGTTACACACATACCCACTTGTATATCTTCTTTGATCTAGATCTCTAGCCCAGTCTACATCAACAAAGCCATGAATATCCAACACTCTGTCCAATCCTGGTCTTCCTTGGTAGCACAGACCATAATCACTAGTGCCATGAAAATACCTAAAAACCCACTTCACTGTTGTCCAATGTCCATTTCCTCATTTGGACATAAACTTGCTCAATACTCCCACGGCATGTGCAATGTCTGGTCTAATACAGACCATTTCATACATCAGGCTACCAACTGCACTTGCATATGGAACACGAGACATGTCCTCTTCCTCTTCTTTTGTCTTGGGACATTGTTCAGCAAATAACCTCACACCTATAACAATAGAAACCTTCACCAATTTACTATCCTGCATATTAAACCTCTATAGTATTGTCTCGACATGCTTCCTCTGGTTTTACCATAGCTTCCTCTTTGCTTGATCTCTTTTAATTTACATGCCCAAAATATAGTTTGCAGCACCAAGATCTTTCATGTTGAATTTGGAGGACAATTGGGTCTTCAAATCCTAGACAATTTCTTTTTTAGTTCCAACCACCAACATATCATCCACATACAAGACCAAATAAATAACACGGTCACCAATTAATTTAAAATACACAGAGTGATCTGCTTTGCTTTTGGCGAATCCAAGTCCCCGTATAAATGTATCAAATTTATGATACCACATCCTTAGTGACTGTTTTAACCCATACACAGACTTCTTTAACTTGCATACCAGTTCTTTCTTACCCTTCGCTCCATAGCCTTCAGGTTGCTTCATGTAGATTTCCTCTTCTAGCTACCCATGAAGAAATATTGTCTTCGCATCCATCTATTCTACCTCAAAATCAAAAGCAGCAGCAACAGATAAAAGTAATCTAATAGAAGTTACTTTGACAACAGGAGAAAAAATATCACCAAAATCAATTCGTGGCACCTAGGAATAACCTTTTTCTACCAACCGAGCTTTGCATTTCTCCACTTTTTGTTCTGCATTTGTCTTTTTTTTGAACACCCATTTGTTGCCAATGGTTTTCCTTCCAGCCGGAAACTCCACCAGATCCCAAGCCTCATTTTTGTGCAAAGATGCCATTTCATCAACCATGGCCTCTTTCCAAACATTTCCATCCTCTGAATCTACTGCTTCCTTCATAGTTCTAGGATCATTGTCAATAATATATAGAGTAAAATTTGAATACAAAGCAGATGGACTATACCTTTCAGGCTTCCTTCTTTCTCGAACTGATATTCTCATAGTCGGAGTTTGTGGCTCTTCATCTTTTGATTCCTCCTCTACTGTAGAGTCTAATTCTTCCTCCTTTAGCTCAAACTCTATCTTCTCAAGTTCTTTTTGTTGGAGTTCCTGTTTAATAACATCTTTCACCTCTCTGAACACCACATCTCGATCATACACACCTTTCGTGTGACTGAGTTCCAAATCTTATAACCATTTAAACCATCCTTATACCCAATAAAGATGCACTTTTCAGATTTACTATCCAACTAAGTTCGTTTCTCCTTTCGAACATGTACATATGCATCACATCCAAATACCCTCGGATGTGAAAGAGAGGGTTTCTTACCAGTCCATACCTCTTGTGGAGTCTTATCCTCCAACGTTGATGAAGGTGACCTATTGACTAGATAGCATGCAGTATCCACTGCCTCTGCTCAGAATTCCTTTCCTAACCTGACACCACTAAGCATGCTTCTTGCCCTTTCCATCATCGTCTTATTCATTCTTTCTGCAATTCCATTTTGCTGAGGTGTATATTGAGTAGTCTTCTGCCATGCTATACCACACTTCTTATAGAATTCTTCAAATTCCTTACTATAAAACTCTCCACCGTTATCTATCCTCAACACCTTTATCTTCTTCTCTGTCTGGTTTTCCTCCAGAGCCTTAAATTCTTTAAACCTGTCAAAGACTTCAGCTTTCTTTTTAAGGAAATATATCCATGTATTCCTTGAGAAGTCATCTATAAATGATACATAGTACACAAACTTACCTAGTGACGGAACCTTCACAGGTCCAAACACATCACTGTGCACAAGTTCTAACGTTTGTTTCGCCCTCTTACTACCAGAGGAGAAACTCACCCACTTCTACTTCCCATATACACAATTTTCACATAAATCAAAATCCAGAGAGCTATTACTCATACCTTCTACCATACCTTTACCATGAAGTTTTCGAAGGCCCTTTTCTCCAATATGTCCAAGACTTTGATGCCATAGCATGGTCTTCTCTCTAGAGACCACTAGATTTTCTGCTCTACTTTCAGGAACCACAGAACTATTGCACCCATCAATAACAGTGCTACCTTACAACTTGGGTAGAGTTCCAATCCGAACTCCCCGCATCAATACCAATGCTCCCCGAACCATCTTGCAGGTATCCTTCTCGAACATTGTTTTTACACCTACACCATCTAGCTTGCTAACAAAAATCAGATTTCTGGCTAATGCAGGAATATTTAGAATACCTGGAAGCATTCTAACCCTTCCACCTTGCAATTTCAACTTTACTTTTCCGCGACCAATGATGCTAGCCTTCCTGTCACCCCCCAAGAAGACATCACGACCATCATATTTCTCATACTCGTAGAAGCACTCTCTATGGGGAGTGAAGTGAAAGGATGTATCTAAGCCAATCACCCATGCCTCGTGATATACATGTGTGCTTGAAGAACCCAAGTACACATCCCCACCTTCATCTGAGGTGGTTTTCACCTCTGCAGAAGGAGCAACATCGGATCCCTTTCCTCTGTCTGGAGCTTTAGATTTACAGTCCCTTTTGTAGTGCCCTTCCCTTCCACATTTCTAGCACACCACCTTTACAGGTTTTCCTAGAGATTTAGATCTCCCACTCGATGAGTTTTTTTTTTTTGTTCTAGGTCCACCCTCATACACACAAGAAATCACCATTTTGGCTTTCCATATTTTTCTATCTCATCTCCTCCGTCAGCAAGGATGAGACTATTTCATCAAAATGCAAGGCAGTTGCATTGCTACCTATTGTAATAACCACACTATCCCATGAATCTAGTAGAGAACACAACAAACTAATTCACTTATCTTCATCTGAAATTTTAATATCAACAGATGCTAAATGACTTACCACAATATTAAACGCATTCACATGCTCTGTCACCAAGTCTCCATATTTCACCCTCAGGTTATGCAGCTTTCTCTACAGGAACAGTTTATTCACCAAAGACTTAGATTAGTACAAAGTCCCTAACTTGTTCCATAAAGCCTTTGCCATAGCTTCCCTTGATACATTCAACAATAATGAATTTGAGACACACAATCGTATTGTGCTCTTTTCCTTCTGATCCAACTTCTTCCATTCTTCATCGGTCACTCTCATTGGTTTAGTACCTGGATCTACTATGATCCATTGATCTTTATCCACCAACACATCCTCCATCTTGGGTTTCCACAACTCAAAGCTCTAACCATTAAATTTCTCAATCTCTACCTTTCCACCACTCACCATCTTCTTTCACCGCCAGAATCAATCTTGTAGATCTCACACTGAACAGGGTCTACCATAGGCCCGAGCAAAACCCCTTAGCAACAAAGGCATCCCTTTGAAGCCAAAAATATCTCTGATACCAAATGTAGGTTTCAACCCCGTACATAAATTACTTGCATACAAATTCTAAAACACACAAAAATAAGCAACGCAAGAGCATAACACATAAAACACATATAGATAGAGATTTTCCCACTAGATGCCAAAACCGGGACTACCAGCTTGACTTTTCATTATGTTCCTTTCAATGTTACAATACATATTTATACATGCCAAAGCATCCAATACCATGGACTGAAAACCATCACATCTACTACCATGGATCGAAAACCATTGCATCCAATACCATTGGCCGAAAACCATCGTGTGCAAAAAACATTTGCAAAAATCATGCACAAAACCATAGGTGGATCCGCCCAACCTAACATAGGGTCCAAAACCAAAATTTTCTAGGGCATTGCGTCAGACCCCATAAAGTGGCGTTACGGGTGCCCTTCAAACCCCCTGTTAACTATGTGGAAAGAATATAACACAACCCAACAAGATGAATATCATGAGTGGGGGTTGCAACATTGGACCTCAGAGTAAAAGAAAATCATCATGTAGGTTTGTATGTTGGTTATGTAGGCATGTTGGTTAATGGTTGTTATAAGCAATATGGTTATATACATGTGTGTCATTCTATTGTTGTTGTGGTTACATGCATGATAGACGTTATTTTATCAATATGGTCATATGCACGTGCATCAGATAGTTATGAATGATAGTAACTTGTTATTATACACATTGCAGTCATACACATGGTGAGTATGGTCTTTACAACTAAGATATTGATTTTATTATGTATCGTACTAATCTCAGTTGAGTTATGCAAATGTGATAACCTCCCTTGAGATACATTGAGGTATGAGTTTGATTATGTCATCTATCTAGCTTATCCAACATGGTATATTTACATATTGTTTGAATGTTTGATTAATTACATGATATGAATATGCTTATAAGATTTCATGAAGGAATGATCTTGTTTTAAGATGGTTGTACTAACATAATATGTGATGAGACAAATGATATGCATTTGACTATAAGTGGGTTCTAGCTATATTATTATTATTAATGACTGTGAGTTGATTATGGCATGACTATTAGTCTTGGTAAGGGTTGATTTCAAATTAATAGAAATGATGTCTTGATATTTGGAACGTGTGACTGACATGTGTGAAAAGTTGTATGGAAACATGTTTGATATTTGTATGACAAGGTAACAATTGATTTCATTATATAAATAATATTTGGGTGATGTGATAACACATAATAAGACTCAATTGCAATGAAGTAAAAGGTAAAATGAAGGAATTGGGTGATAATTCCTTTAGCTATGATTAGAAACCAAAATTCCAAATGAATGAGTGCTTTGCTTCAATACATGAAGTCTTCTTAACCTTAATTTTCTCTAACATTATGTGTGTATGTGTTATAATCCTGAACATGTATTTGATAGTTATAACAATTGATTTCCAGTTATGGATGGATTTGTCAAGGAATTGGAATCCCTTCAGAGATGATATATGCATAAGTTTAGATACAGGTCAAGATGTTGGGTACAACAAGGTAAGGTAATTGGTCTATTATATATTTATTTATGCACTAACAATTGTATGTTTACGACAGTATGATGTAGGAGATTTCTTGGAAAATGAGGCCGCCATGAAATCTTGAAGAAGGCTTGGGTTAATCTTTCCCTTAGAGGCATTGGGAACCCATGGGGATTGAGTCATGGTGTTTGTTGGGAGTTTTTTGCTTTCATATTTTTTTCATTTGATTGCTCCTGATTTCCAATTTTATTTATGTCTTGTGCATTTTCATGCCACTTTGTTTATGGTGGCCTATTGCTATTAATTTTTGTGGTTTTCTTCCTATTTTCTTTTACTCTTACGTATTATGTTTTGAGGGTATTGGGAACTGGTTAGGGGAAGAGGAATTTAATGGAGCTCAGGGAGATATGTGTGGTACCAAACATGTAATATAAGACTTGGATGAAGTTCGGCAAATGTATAAGGGTAGATGAATGTAAGAATATGATAGTTAGTTGGAATGGTTAGGTCTGTTTTAATAGATGGGTGATGGCAGGATAGTCATCAGAAACGTAACAGGAAAGGTAAAGAAAATGGAATTGAGATGTCAGAAGCCTTGGTTGTGATAGGAACTGTTGTTCTCAATGTTGTGAATGTTTTGCACGGATAAAGGAAGTTATGTTAACCTTGACGTTAAGAAATCTAGTAATTATCTTGTGATCATGATTATGTTGATGTCTATATATGTATACATGTATGTATGTATATCGTTGTCTGACAGGATCGTCAATGACCATTATTCTAGAGGAATGATTATTTATGTAAGTGAAGAACATGAAGAGGTTCCTGGGATCATGTGGTCTGAGTAGCCATGACATATCTATAAGGTTAGTATCATGTGGAGATGATTTTCTATTATGTGCTTGTACTATGCCTATGTTTGTGCTTTGGTATGTAACACTAAAGGATACATTAGCAAAATGAAAGTGGTGTGTTGGGGTAAAAATGGATGGAAGAAATAAATTAGAAGAAAGGTTGCTTGGTAGAGTTAGTGTGGTCTCTAGATGTGTAGTATTGGTGTCGAGTGGATGTTGTATATACAATGTTGTGTACATATGGTTTTGTGTGCATGTTTCATATGTGGTGTTGCGTACATATGGTGTTGCATGCACGTTTCATATACAATGTTGTGTACATATGGTGTTGTGTGCATGTTACATATGCAATTTTGTGTACATATGTTGCAGTATGCATGTTGTGTGCATGCGGTACAGTGTAGATGTTGTATGTGTGGTGTTTTGTACATATGGTGTTGTGTGCATGTTGTACATGTGATGTTATGTGCATGTGGTGGTGTGTACGTGTGGTACATGTGGTATTATGTGCTTGTTGTGTTGTGTACACATTATGTAGGTGGCGGTGTGTACATGTACACCTTGTTCATGTGGTACTATGTACATGTGGTGTTGTGTACATGTTGTGCAGGTGGGGTTATGTACATGTGCCGCCATGTACACAATGTGTAGGTGTTTCTCTATACATGTGGTGTTCTGTACACAATGTGTAGGTGGTGTTGTGTATATGTGATGTTCTGTACACTTGTGTAGGTTGTGTTATGTATAAGTGATGTGGTGCACATGTTGTACATGTGGTACTTTTGTACATTTTATATTGTGTACATGTCATACATGTTGTGTTGTGTACTTGTGGCACTACGTTACATGTATTGTGTAGTCTTTGTGTCATGACATGTGCATTTGTTGTGTTATAGCATGTATGTATATGTATTTTGTTGTACATTGGTTGTACGTGTATGTGTTATGTTCTACACAGGTTGTAGGTGTATGTTTTGTGTTCTACATAGGGTGTAGGTGCATGTGTTTTACGGCATACCATGTGTGGGTGTATGTATGTGATGTATATTGTGTGTATGTGTACATGATTGAAGAAAAGATAATTAAAGGGTGTTTGTTGCATGTGGTAACTAATACGATGTGTGTATGGAAAGGAAAAGAGCAAGGATTGAAGAAAAGGACTAATTGAAAGATAAATATCAATATTTCATTTCAGTTTTATTATGCATGTAATCTATGATTCTAGTTTATGGTGATTGCATGTGATCTATGATTCTAATTTATGGTGGTTGTGTTTTTAGCTAAATGGATGTGATATGTTTATACATGACGATTTGATTAAAGAGATAGTTTGACTTGTTATGATAGGACGTAAACAAAATTGCAAGTGTACCTTATTGACAAGCTACCAATGAGGTGATATTTGAATTTATTTTACTTTATTTTGACTCTATTGTGAATTATGTGCTTGTTACGGGAGAGCAAAGAAATGCTCAGTTGGGTGGTTCAAACTGACTATAAGGACTAGAAGAAACAACAAAAGGAAATCAAACATGCAACATTATGTTGGTAAATCACTTGAGGAGCAGGACCATTGTAGGACACCGGTACCCAATAGTGTCCATTGATTTCCATGAGCATGATAGGAATGTATGATGGTTCTGAGGTAGGGATATGCCTTGGTTTGTGGACATTCTGATGCAATGAAACATTGCCAAGGGATGTATCAGTTGATATGGGGATGTCAGTGGAACTTAGAAGATGTGTGACTACTCTGAATAGGGTGATCGGTTTGCCCGAGAGACTGTGTAGCAAAGAAGGGATGGGTATAGATACATTGTTTTTGGTCATTAGAATTTCCAGATGGAATTAGAAGCACATTAGGAGTGTGCCCTGGAATAATGAGTCGATAACTATTCAATGAGAGAACAAGTCGCTCAAGGATCATAGAATTGGATATTAGATAAGGACTTTGACTTTGGTAGTGCATTCTAGACCTTCTAGGAAGGAGGTGAATCCTAGTATTACTTTGAGGGTGGAGGTGTGAGCCTCTGGATTCCCTTCTTGCTGATGTGGCCTATGTATCCTTCATTATTTTTCGATTAAGGTAGAATTTTGGTATATGTACATATTTATGTATGGTTGTTATCATAAATAATGTAATGAGTTGTGCTATAAAGCACTTGTAAATGGTATGATTGTCATGTTTTCATTAGTGGTCACTGGAAATACTGTAATGAGCTATGGCATAAAGCTCCATGGGAAATATGTTTTGATGTTCAGTGGTATTGCTGGTTATAGGTGTCATACAAAAATGAAGATGGAGATCCCCTAAGGCAGAGGGATTTGTAACAACCCTCGTGTAAAATTTCATGTAATAAAGTTAATGAAGGAAAAATAAGACCAAGGTCATGGGATATGTATTCCAAGATGAATTGTGGGAAAAACATCCTAGTTGGTGCTCATTTCATTTATTTATGGCTAAGGAAACTTGCAAATGCATTAAAAAGGAAATGAAGCATTATTTGGCATTTTCCTTATGAAAATGAAGGAAAATAGGAGAAACGGTAGATGAAAGGTCATAGGTTGGCACGAGAGGTAAACTGAAGGAGAAATAGAGGAAAATGAAGAAAATAGAGGCCTCAATAATAAAAAAGATTTTTAGGATCAGTTCACAAGCTCTTGTCATTTTTAGTTTGAATCTCTCTCTCTATTCTCTCTCTCTCTCTCATACTCTTGCACAGTTAGAGCATTCTTGGAGCACTCTAGGATTGGAGGAATGAAAGAAAAGGAAGGAAACAGAAGCAAAGGAAAACAAGGATGAAGGAAGGAAAAGTTGGATCAAGTAGTTACAGTGGGATTTCTTTATAGGTATCAAGTTGCATGCATGATTTCCTTGTTATTTTTTGCATGCATGGTACATGCATGTGTGTATTTGGTTCTGCTGTTGTCATTGGCATGGGTTTTTCCAGTTGTGACAGTGATTGTATCCTTCCCTCACAATTTCCAAATAGCCATGTTATGGTGGCATTATTTCATTTGGCTGAGCTTTTGATTTCGAGATGGTTTTGGAACCAAGTGAAGTGGTGTCCGAAAAACTCCCAAGGGCATAAGAATCCATTAACCGATTTTTGTAGGATTGCGGTAAAGACAGAGAGTGGGCACGAGAAAAATCCTCAAGGTATTAGTGAAGAAATATAGAGGCATCCAAGATATTTTGGACCTAGTGATCCCTTGACCATTTTTGGCACGATTGAGGTAAAGCTTGGTAGTGTATCTATTTTGTTTGGGCCTAGGAATCCCTTCACCGATAATGGAAAAATTGGAGTAAAGCCTTGTTGTATATGTGCTTGTTTTAGGACTAGGAGTCCTTTGACTGATTTTGGTGGGAGTATGGTAAAGCCTAAGGAAGCCCTAGATTCTTTGTCTTGAGTCCCACATTCATGCTTAGAATATGGCAAGGGGGTGATTGACTGAAAGGAACAATTGGTTCAGGTCAATATATGGTCAGCTGGTACATGGAAGTCCCTGACTTGGTTTTATTTTTCCTATGTTAATAAGAGCTATTTTCATGTTGAATTTCATGAGTATTTATACTTATTATTATGTGGCTTTTATGGTTGTTCTATCATTTTTATTATTTTGGTTATATGTTGGCTATAAGAATGGTTTCATGAAAGAGTCTAGAAATGTATCTTAACATGTTCTCATTGGTAAATGAATAGTTATTGAATGCATGACCTAGTAGATGTTATTGAAACTGGTATGGGAGGGAATTAAAACTTCTTGATGATTCTTAGATAAGTATTAGACCCCTATGTTTAGATGTTCATTCATGACCTGTAGTTTACATGTTCTCAACATGTTTGAAGAAATGACTGTCATGGTTAGGTCGCATTAGGTCAAGTCACCAATCAAGTTTTGTGTTAAAGGATTTTCCTTTGTGTCATTTATTGTTATGGAAAGCTTCATCAAGTTTTGGGTGGTGGTCTAGAGACAAGCCTTGAAAAGGTAGCACTAATTCCAAGGTTGCAATCTTAGAATTGAGAAACTAGGACTGTAGACACTACCTTGTAGGCTTATGCATGTGACTGGAGGCCTAAAGTTGCATGGATGTAGTGTTATGCATATGGCTGGGGTTCCAGGTTAGTGAAAAAACAATGTGACTTAAGGTTTGAATACATGGAGGGGTGATTTAGCTCTTGGGATTCATACAACTATTGAGGAAGGTTAATAAAATTTCAGTTTTCGATTCCACCTTCCTAATTATACTTAGAAGGTTGAGTCATGTCCTAGTATCTTGTTGAAGGTGCTAGACTGGCCAACATGTCAAGATGATCTCCCCAGTAAGAAGGCCCAATTAGACCTGAGACCGTTTGGTGTAGGAGTCCGAGCAGTGGGTCTTAAGGTAATGCTTTGACCGCGATGTCACACAGAGGCAAGTAAAACTCTATCAGTAGCAAGGGTGTGACCAATGCATAGAGTTAAGGAATGTGTATGAGAGTTTACAAAAATTTGAAGGGAGAGGAAGGTGAAGGTTCATTCCAGGTTGGCAGGGATCAGTCCCAAATCAATTAGGAACACACCACACAAAGTACATGCATAGCTTCTAGCAGAGCAGTCCACTTGGATGTGGCAGCCACAACACACAAGGTAAGATAACATGAACAAAACTCATGGATCAATCTGTGACGGGTGTGACGGTTGATATAGCAAGGTTCATGAGAAAGGTTTGTCTGATGTCCAATAGAGCAGTTGACATGGACGGTGATAACATTAACAACATGTGCAACACATTAACAACAAGATTCATATAATTTCATATAAATTAGTTCATATACAAGTACATAAGTTAAACAACATATATCATTAAGGAAACTGGAACAATCCAACTACAATAACAACATATGCATGAAAATGTCTTGGCTCTTGTTATTAAAGAAGTGTAATTCACAATCATACAACACACCATGTAAACCTTCTAGCCCCAATAGTGGAATGTTACAGCCACATATGCCTGCTCCAACAAAGAAATGTGCTAGCCCTATGCAGTGGAGAAGCCCAAGCGTGTTACAATACTTTCCAAACCTTCTTCAAGATAGTATTAGTAGAAGCTTGGCTGACCAAAATCCTTTACAATGAGTTATGAGGGACTATTTATATAAAAGGGTGGCGTGACCCTTGACATTCCCCTGTGTGACAGTTCAACTACCCTCATGACTCTTCACCTACTTTATCACTGTTACATCCAACCATTAAGACTTGACTTACACAAGACATGACTCAACATCACAATGCACATGTATTCAGGTGAGACAACATGGCTTCAACAAGCCTTGGAAGATGTCACTAACACTCGGTCCACTATGGTGAGACCAACTCTTTGACGTGCTTGTGATGGTGAGGTTTCTGAGTTGATGCCAAGCTTGGTCATCCAGTATGTTGCGCATGTAGCTCATGGAGACATCTTGCTGGAGCGAACTCTTTCCTCCATTGCAACCATTGTATTGGTTCGGCCCCTTCATCCAACTCGTCTGCTAACATGTGCATGGTCTTCATGGGTACAGGTGAATTGACAACACACTAATTCTTAGTGTGTGGGTTGATCTTCAAGTGTTTGATGGTGGTCATGCAGATCAACTTTCCAAAGTCCATTTTCAGCCCCAGTTGGACTTGCTTCTTGTCTTTGCCTTGGTGAGTGTATTGAATGGGTTGGATTGCATGTGTGTGCTCAACGATATGTATGTTGTTGAATCCCTTGCATGAGATCAACAACACTACTCACTATGTCTACTTTGTGTTAGCTATTGGGATAGATCCTTAACTTGTACAGGTGTAGTTTCCTCCGTGAGTGCATGTTGCACCCACTACTATCCTTGTTCCTATTGCTACTCATTCGTCTGTCTGTGCAACTTCATGCTCTTCCTAAGTTTTTGATTCAGCACATGCAACTCATTCTTTGTTCCATCTTTTCCCTTCGTGCAATCTTCATGTCACTCCATCACTTCATAGGCTAAGTCTCCAAAGTTGCTTTCATTATTAGTGGATTTGCTTGATCTTGCAACTTTGTTATGCCTTTTTGTTTTTTAACAACGTTCCTCTTACATTCGTTGCATTCGGTATGTTTCCTTCATCTTTTGTTCATGATGTTGTTGCTTGATGTCCTTGTCTACGAACAACTTGATATCTTTGTGGGTAGGCAAGCCCATGGACACTTGATTGGCTACATCTCCAAGTGTGCTCTTAACGGTGTCTTCATCTCTGCTCTCTTGGAAACAATTGTACCTATACTACTGAGAGGCACATGAACAGATTGGATACCTGAAGACATGGAAACACTCATGGCAAGAAATTTGTCAGTTGAAAACCAAAATGAACATGAGAACTAACTTGCAACATACCTGGGTGCATGATTATGAAGGTTGCGCAATTTCAGCCAGGAGGTCGGGATACCGACTGCCAAGACTACACAAGGCATAGTCTAGACTAGTGAGAGACTAACTAACTACTAAAACTATGCAATGCATAGTCTAGTCTAGCAGGTAAATGTTAGGATTGCGCAATGCGCAATTCCAGCTGGGAAGGACTGCTGGCCTAGGGATAGATTTGTGAAATTTCTTGGGCCAAGTAGCTATTGTCCTCCAAAAATGTGCAAAACACTCCAAGAGGGTAGTGCTGGGGCAAAATGCACAAACTTGGAGTGGAAGGTGAGCCTTCCTTCCCCAGATTATGTAATGCAGCCTTGGTGAAGGCAAAGACTAGGCCGAGGTTGGCCCGATCGTTGACGGGAAATTGAAAGAAGTTAAGTCAATGAAATGCATGGTGACACTAATTGATAGCAGAAATGATAGACAGTACATGAAAAAACAAATGGAAGATTCAACAAACATATCAACATTCATGTGGGTGAGGTCATTCGTCAATTGGGCGAACGTCCATGCAAAATGGTTTCGTACATGCGACAGCAGTGAAATAATGATGAAATCTAAAACTAAGTGAGGACAAGCTAGAATACATGTAAATGACATCAAATGTTAAAATAAATCAAGCAAACCATACTCCCAGAAGTGAAAACACAAAAAGCAATAGAAATTCAACACAAGGCATGGGAAGCAGGGTTACCCCAAAAAAACTAAGATGAATGTGCCAAATTCTCCTAGATGTGATGTGGGATGTCATTGTTGCAAGGTTGATGTGAGGAATGAGCTCTGCAATGTCTTTCTGATGGGTTTTTATATTATCGAGGTTTTGACATGCATGCCATGAATTTAGGGGAAGCAACATTTGGTGGGGGGGTTCAGAATTTCTCCTTACATGTAACCTCCAACTACTAAACCTAGATCCTTGAAACAAGGAAATCTTTGCATGTTGCCTTGGGAGAAGGAGGCCATGCATGTAAGTCTATTTTTCTCAGTCCCGACGGGAACCTGTCAACTCAGTTGCACATGCAAGAGACTACTTGACTGTTGGAGAAAAATGCGCATTTCTGGCTTGGAGCTGAGATGGCGGCCTAGAATATTTGCATATTTTCTAGCCAGAGCAACTGATTACTATCCATATGTGCACAAATCCTGGGCTGAACAACCTACTCCTAGGAAAATTTGACCAAATCCTGTTGGGAGGGTTGGCTGGCAGGATTGCACAATCTTGAAGCCTAGCAGTCTCTCAAAGAGGATTGCGCAATTCCTGGAGGAAAGGTTGGTTTCCCTCAAGAAATGCGCAATTTTCACTGGGAGGTTTCTCAGCCTAAAGATGGACCAAGTCCGGGTAAAAAGCCTTGTTTGGTCAATTTAAAGTGTCCTAAATTGATGTATTAACTGTCAATCTGGGAGTCGTAAATTGTTGAAGTGCGGTGCACTATATGTGCAAGATAACCTATTTCTTACTTTTTTGTCGTTTTTGAGTTTTTGTTTTGTTTTGGGTTTATTTCTGTTAACTCCCTAATGTGAGGTGGAAATTCTAAAAGACAAGTATGATATAAATGTTCAAGGCAATGATGTCCTTTAAAATGATTTTCAAAACTTCAAACTTAAAAAAAAAGGTTTTAAAACATGCAATGGTGAAACTAATTCCTGAAAGAGAGTAAAATTGTTTCACTATTCTAATTAAACAACAATGATCTAATGACCATGAAACCCAGTATCCTTGCTGCCATAAAATATAAGAAAAACTGAACTCAAAGAAATCCAAAAATTGCAAGAAAAGTAAACTAAAATCACATTACATCAACTCATATTTTGACCCCTCACCATTTGACTCGCTCTGCCTTTAGGAGGTAATCATAAACAACTTGAGCAATCTGATATCTAATTTGTAGAAAATAAAACTAATATCAAGCTACACACTCATACTTCAATCCCTCACCATTCGACTCGCTCTGGCTTCAGGAGGTAAATGAGAATGACATGAGAAATTTAATAAATATCTTTTAGAAAAGTAAACTAATATCAAACTACGCATTCATACTTCAATCCCTCACCACTCGACTCACACTAGCTTTAGGAGGTAACTGAGAATGACATGAGAAATTTAATAACTAATTTGCAGAAAAATAAACTAATATCAAACTACGCATTCATACTTCAACCCCTCACCATTTGACTCGCTCTGGCTTTAGGAGGTAACTAAACTGACATGAGTAATTTAATATCTATCTTGCAAAAAAATAAACTGATATCAAACCACACATTCATACTTCAATCCCTCACCATTTGATTCACTCTGCCTTTAGTAGGTAACTGAAAATGACATGAGTAATTTAATATCTATCTTGTAGAAGAGTAAATGAGCAAAAATGAAATAAATAACACAGTGCTGGAACTAAAAACTAAAGGAAATGAATCAACAGAAGGACAAGAATAATTCCATGTCATTAGTCATTAGAAAACTATGTGTAAATGCCCGGGCTGCCTATTGTAATCTGAAACAAAGGCACTGATCAGTGGACAACTATCAAACGTTAATACCATAAGAAATGTAATATATATACAAGCGAATGATTATGGCATAAGCAACATAAAGAAATAAAGCATGAAACTATACAGTAATAAGCAAGACCTCGGCCTGTGCAGAGGCCCTCTGCACAATCCTTCGACAATCAATGATCAACCACAAATTGAGCTCATAAACAGAGTCTTCTCATGTATTAAAATGCAGTCATAACACAGAGATAAAGTTACGACACAGTGGGCTCGTTAACAGTCAAAATTACATTACCAAAGCTAACTAATATGCGTATGAGAATGCATTATTTATAACAGAGGATGACATAACTACTTTCCTATATTCTGCGCTGATGAAAGACACGTAAACACCGACGTCCCAAAATTTAGCATTATGGCTGCCGTGAAGATTCAATCTTTGGAGGGTGGCTGTTGGATCCGGTTCATGGAGCAGTCCTGTTGAGGACTCGAAAATCGTTGCAACAACATTAGGGGATAACCACCCGGTCCAGACCTTAAAAGCAGCTCCTTTTCCGTTTGGTGTGGTGGCTCCAACTGGTTTAACTAGGTCCAGTTACCTTCTCCCTATTGCTATTGGTTTATCATATATCTTTACTTACCAATAGACAGGGATATCAGATCACTTCTCCTTGCTGATCAGGCAAGAGGATGACCCTTAAGCTGATTTGGGTTCAGCCAAGCCACAACTAAAGTTTTTCCTCTTTGAGGAGAGGACTTAACATAATGTATAATTTACTCTAAATGCAAGTTTATTCTATGATGCAAGCAAAAAAAACTAATCTAAATCCTATCTTAATTAGGCAGATATAGATCTAACCCAACTAAGAGCAAGATGATTAAAGTATTGGGATTTAAATATATCTTATTTATAATGAATATCAAGTTAATGAAGTAGTTCAATTAACTGATATTATGGTTACCAAAACACATTCTACTGAGACCTTAAAACTGAAATAATAAACCAACAACATTGAGGAAGTAGTTCACAAAATGATATTGATTATCAAATCAATAAATCCAATAATTGAATAATGATATGTGGAAATAGTTCACAACACATTACCATTCAATAAATCAGTTTCATAAGACAGATTTCAGAGTAAGTAGTTACTCAAAAATAAGAAATTAATCCATAAAAAACAGAGATACATAATAACAAGATTGAGACAAATTACCCATATTGACAATAGTGCACAAACATGAATAAAATGAGACATTCCTGTCACCATAAAATTAAAACTGATATTTGAAACAGTAGTATTAGAAATACCAATTTATTGCATCCATTTCTCTGTCCTTGGTCTCCAATAGCCCTTTACATTGCTTGAACTTATGCCTTCAAAACTAGAGCCACAATAGTGCAAACTATACCCCTCACACATAATTCAAGATACAAAAGGAAAATCCTCAATAATCCCCAGATCTGAGTTTTTCTCTCCTCTCTCCTACAACTCTAAATTCCAATTACAATAGTGCTTTTAGAAGTCTAAAATTGCAGAGGAGAGCAGCCCCTTTTACATTCTGCAATCTGTTATTTATAATATTTGTGAAGGAATTTTGGAGATGAGAGTTTGTTGAAGATAAATCTGCCAAATATAATTTTACTTGCTCCTAATTCTGATCTTCAATTGCTGGAGCATTCTCATTGATTGAGATTCTTTTTCCATATTCCTTCCACTATTTTCCTGCAAAAGAAATCAAAATAAATTAAAATGCAATCAAAATATCATTTCTGGCAATTAAATCAAACCCAATCAAATTCTATTTAAATAAATAATTGAAAATAAAATATAAGCTCTGTATTGATGCTTGGAATGATTTGATTGGCAACGGATATCATTGACCAATGGATCTTCAATTAGAAGAGGCTTTGGATAAATGACATGAAAAAAATAACTCAGAAAATTGATTTTGTTTTCAAAATTCAAAGCTTTATCTTATGCCTGATTTTTGGCCCAATAAATGATTAAATCTGTTGGTGAAACCTCCTCCAAAATGTTCTCCTTGATTTTATCTTTCCAATGAGCCGTCCTGGGCCTCATGTGGCCAAGTATAACTCAATCTATGAGCTTCCCAAGTTGAGGAGTCAAATCTGGCATGAATCTGGAAATTCTGTTGCTGGGCTAAAAAAAATCAAAATTCTCATTAAAAATTAAATCCTAAATTAGAATTCTAATTAATTCTAAATTAATTGTTAATTATAAACTAAACTTAATTATTTAATAACCTATTTATTAATCTAACTAACTGATATTATTAGCGATTTATAAAACAAATCAATTTATCTAATTAAAAAAGTAATCAATTATTAATCAAAATGATATTTAAATTTTAATTAAATTAATTAAATATTAAATATTATTAATTAATTTAATTAATATAATATGTTACATATTATTAAACTAAGGTTAAATATATACTAACCTACACAACTACTTACTTACTCCACTTATACGTATGATCTCAAACTAACACAAAACTCAAAATATGTTTTTACTTTAATACCCCATGCCTTTTAACTTTCGCAACCGATAAGCATATCGCATCGGGAGGGAAATGAATATCGGTGAAATTAAAATGTGTCAACTCAACTTCCCCGATGCGATATCACATCGGGCCATCGGGTTCTTAAAACTTGTTTAATGAAAAAGCTCCGATGCGATTGAAAAGTCCCGATGCGATATAATTTTTATATATTAAATATTAATTTAATTTAATTAATTATATTATAAATAATAATTAATTTAATAATTTAATATTTAATATTAAAAATCAATTTTTATTTTGGTTTTATTTTTATGAATTTAAGTTTTTAAACTACAGCTAAAAATAAAACTACAACCACTTAGAAAATAAATGAAAAATAATAAAAATAAACTACAGCAACTTGAATGTTTGGGATTTCGGGGTTAAGATTTGATTTGGAAATTGGAGTGAATTTCTTAAGTCCCGATGCTTAATTATTTGGCTGCATAACTAAAAACGGAAAAATGTTAGTAAAAAGAACTCACTATAGATTAATATTTAGAATGAATGCGTTATTGAACTAATTTATTTACAAAATGTAATATTGTACATTTTATGCATTTTTAACCCAGGTTAGATAAATGATGAGACTTCAAAGGAGTGCCATTTTCAAACCAGTTGACCAAATGAGGCGAAACAAGTGTCAATGGGAAGATTATAAAAAATCGATTCAAACAAAGCAATCAAAACAAGAATCCAAAGAAAACTAAAAATTAACGAAAACGTAGGGTAATTTACTAAAATAAAAATCCAAAAAGGTGCTTAGCCAAAATTTTTATAGAAAGGGTCCCCATTATTCGAAGTGGACGCATCAATAATGGGGGGTGTTGTGTTTTTACCACAACAAGTCTATAGGTGTTAATTTGTCCCTTGATATTTAGGAACAACCACGCAAAGCTTCATGTGGTGAAAAACAGAGTTTTATCACTGCAGGACTCTTAAGTTGACCACTGCTTTGCCCACCGTTGACTATGGCCTCTTTTGATGAATTCGGTTGAGCCAATAGGACTTAGTCCATGTCCACGTCGTTTGCAACTTGCCCAAGTGGCTTGATTCACCTGAAGACACTTGCAATATAGACTTTGACAAAATAGCTGTGGAAAGTTAGGCTGGCTACGGAAACTGAGAAGATTCTGCATCTTATAAACAAAAATCTAGTTCAAATAGAAACACAAACAAATAGCCAAGAAATCACTTTAAATGCCCTTTTTTAACTAATATGCAATGATACTGATGACTTAGGAGGTTCAAATGAATGGGAAGAAGCTAGAAAAAGGTGTAGGAAAGATGCAAGTTTGGGACTCAACATACCCCCACTGTGAAGGTGTTGCATGTCCTCATGCAATCAAAATTTTGGCTATCTCCCCTTCAAATCATATGTTCTGAAGCTTCTGCCAGTACATCCAGCGCTCTTCCTCTCTTTCTTGCTGCTGCTAACATCCTGGGCTTCTTCATCAAGCATCTGAATTTAAGATTAATCAGTGCTCTACTAATCTTCTTGCATTTCTTCTTCAATTTTCTGTTCTTTTTGTGCCATGGTCCCAGGTGTAACATAGTGTTGTCATGGATGATCTATCCAGTTTGCTCTGCTCTTTGAGTGCTTCATTTTCATTTTTAATATGTCGATTTAAAACCTCCAACTCAAAGATTTCTTGTTTCAACGATTGGACTAGATCTTGTGCTATGTGAGGCTGAGTGGATGAAGTGTTGGGACCCGTGGCTGTTCTTTCTAAGGATTCTATGTAATCATTCACCTCTTGCTACCTTGGATCTATTTTGGGTGTCGTTTTCCTGGTGTTGTCCCCAAAATGTTGTGGAGGAGAATTGACTTCAAACTTTCGCCCAAAAGGACTCATGTCATCATCTTGAGGACTAGTTTCAACATTTAGCTGAGAATGAGGTGGACTACTGCCAGCTAGAGTTTTTTTTTGGTGTTCCTTCTCCCAAATCAATAAAATGGGGTCCTTTCGTTTGTGCTTTTCTCCATTTTCCCTTAAGCCTACTGCTTCTTTTTACATATTGTAGACTACTGTCTTTTTCCTTCCATTTTCCTTTTCCTTTCTCTTTGGCCATAGCTAACTGTTCCTGAAGGTGGACTAATCTCTCAGAAAATAATTGATGGTCTTCTTCTAAGGAAGGGGTTTGATGCACAACCTCAATGCTTCTTTTCTCTTTTGATTTTGTTGGCTTTACCCTCGGTCTCTTCCTTCCTCCTTTTAGATAGTCTTTCTTCTCTACTAGTTCTCTCAACTGTGTTAGTAGGAGGGCTTTGAGTTTTACCATATGTTCTATTTCTTCTACTTCCTTTTGATGTACTGCCTTCAGGGGTTTCTTGGGGTTCTTCAAAGAAATTTCTAATTAAAAATTGCTCCTAGGTGTCCCTTTTCTCTTTCAATTGTTTTTCTATTAGGATTTTCATGAGACCATGGTGATACAAATGTGGTTCTATGTCCCCCACATGCTTTTGGACGGTTACAGACATATTTTTCGAATTGTTTAGTAGAAAATATGACAGATTAAGGATTTGGTTGTCTAGGAAATTGATTAACAGACGTGCATGATACATGTACATTGCTCCAAATCGTCCCTCACAGGTGATAAATTTTTGAATAACTAATAGTAAGCTAGCCCACTCTTCCTTTAAGGAATGAACAGGAATTCCCTTTTTGAAATTGGTTACATCCATACCTAGGTCACGTAAGATCACTATCCAAGCTTCATTGCCAATGCTCTGATTCTTAAACTAACGTTCACCTCCCTAGGGAAGTTCTATAGCAGCTGCTATTGATGCTTCAATTACTGTGAATTTTAGGTCTCCAATTTCCACCTCTAGTCCATCAAAAGACCTTGCAAAGGCCTTTGTAACCTCCCTATGGTAGCCTTTGAATTTCTGGATAAAACGTAACTACCTGGCCTTCTTCAATATATATTTCACTTGCGGATATCCTTCAACAAATTAGGATCCCTCTGGTTCTTCCCTCAATAGCCGTCCCATCCTTCCTTCTGTTCTTTAAAACTCTTCTGAATTAGCATAGATGATCAGGGTTTATGAAGGAGACCAGCAATTGTAAGTGGATATCAAAGAATAGGTACACAAAATGAAGTGGAACAGAGAACAAAATGGGGCGAAGGCTTATGTGAGTAGGGTGGAAATGAAGTCGTGAGGTCAATAGAACAGTAGGGGGAGAAAGTGCATCCAACAGTATTTAAAATTGGGTGGTTGTAGAGTGGACGCAAGCGTGTTTATAAAACGGTTGCAGATTTTGTGCAGCTGAAAGAAGCCATGGTCAAATCAACCATGATCCATAATCACAAATGGATTATGAGAATATTTCCAAACTTGAGTTAAATCCGGGAATTAATCATAAGACCGTTGGAAATAAATGCATGGATTATGGAGGAATGTCATGGAATGAAATGGTTATAGAGGCGATTATGTTGAATAATTGCATATAATTGAGCTCGTGATTTAATAACTATGCAAAAATGTGTTAGAATTCTTGTCATTTTTCTTTAGTCTTCAATCAGTTGCTCCTCATTGGTTCTTTTGAAT
Organism: Pinus taeda; assembly: GCA_000404065.3. Lineage (NCBI taxonomy): Eukaryota > Viridiplantae > Streptophyta > Pinopsida > Pinales > Pinaceae > Pinus > Pinus taeda. Next base: position 504,486 of record APFE030922069.1, read on the forward strand.
GCCTTATGTCTTCATAATATATCCTCATACCTACATTTAATTTCATGATTTTTGAACTAACATCTGACTGTAATTTTTTTTTGAAAAACATAGTGGTGGCTACAGAAACCCAACTGGCTGCGGAATCAGTGAGCAGCTGCGAAAACTGACTTTAGCTAAGGAAACTGACCCAACAAGCTTATAACTGAATGAGATGTATGATGACTGATTGGATGGAAAAATGGTCATAAAAACTTTTATTAATGGAATGAAATGAATGAAATGGAGTTGAAATGAAGTGATGTGGAATGGAAATGAGATGGAGTGGAATGGGAATGAGGTGGAGTGGAATGAAGAATGAGAGAGAGAAATTTTTTTTTTTTTTTTTTGGAAAATATAGGGTGTCAAAAATTCCTGATTTTCACCCTACATTTTCTGTATAAGGCTTCTAATCAGTGATTGGTTTTCAGGCTTATACAAAATTTTATTTTATTTTTTATTTTATTTATTTTATCTATTTTTTAACAGAAAATAACAAAGGCTAGGCTGGTGGAGAAGAAGGATTCTTCTTCACCAGTCTTATTGCAGAATTATCTTGAAACATTTTGACAAGTTCCTCTTTTGAGAGTGGCTTATGATAGATCTTTAATCTGTGGCCATTTACAATAAGATGAGTTTGAGATTCATCAATGGTCTTGATTCTTACCACTCCATTGCTAAAGACTTTGTCAATCTCATATGGCCCAAGCCAATGAGTCTGAAATTTTCCTTTAAAGTGTTTAAACTTAGAATCAAATAACAATGCCCAGTCTCCTTCTTGAAAATTTTTATCTTTGATGTATTTGTCATGCCACTTACCTCTTTGATATTGAACTAGATCAGTTCTTAGGATTGCTTCTTGTCTAATCTCATCTAGCTCATTCAACTGCTCCATTCTATGCTTTTGGGCTTCCGATAGATCCATCCCCAACTGAACTGCCATCTTGAAGGTTTTTGACTTGCAACTCAATGGGGAGAAGGACTTCTTTCCCATAAACAAGTTCATAGGGAGAATGTCCTGTTGTATTTCTCCATGTAGTTCTGTAGGCCCACAAGGCTTCAGGAAGCCTTATTGCCCAATCTCTTCTGTGTAGATGAAAAATTTTGGTGATGATGCTTTCAATAACTTTGTTTGTAGACTCCACTTGGCCATTTGCTTGCGGATGGTAAGGAGTAGATTTCCTGTGCTTGATTTTCTATTCTTCCATCAACTTCTCCACCATGTTGGATGTAAATTGACTTCCCTGATCTGTCACAATTTCTCTTGGGACACCAAAGCGAGTAAAAATATCCTTATAAAAAAAACTAACAATTGAATTTTTAGTAGCAAAAAGTAATGCTTTGGCTTCTACCCATTTAGTGACATAATTAGTACATACCAATATATGCTTCTTTTGTTTAGATGGTGGATTAATAGGTCCAATGAAATCTAAAGCCCATTTTTCAAAGGGTTCGATGAGTACCTGTGGCTGTAATGTCATTTCATTTGAAAGAGTCGGTTTCCCTACTCTTTGGCAGTTGTCACACCTTTTGACATATTCTTTTATGTCTTTGAAGAGGGAAGGCCAATGATATCCTAAAGAAAGGATTTTATAGGCCATCCTTTTGTCAACAAAGTGTTTTCCGCATGGTTCATCATGACATGCCTCGAGAATGTCAAGTATTTCATCTTCCCTAACACATCTTCTGATCACAAAATCTAGCCCTGTTTTAAACAATTCGTTAGAAATCCATGAATATTTTGAACTCTCCTGAAAAATATTTCTTCTTTCACTAGGAAATAGATGTTGAGGTAGTTTCCCTGTACCAAATAGTTTAGCAATATCTGCATACCAAGGAGTCATTGTAATTACTACAAACAAATATTCATCAGGAAACTTATCCTCTACAGGTGAATCTTCTTTAGTATTTTGGATCCTAGACAAGAAATCAGCTACTGTATTTTGTTTCCCTGGTCTATCCAACACAGTAATATTGAATTCTTGTAACAGTAAGAGCCACCTTGTAACTCTGCCATTAGTAACAGGTTTGTTCATAGATATCTAATAGAAGAATGATCAGTATGGATGAAAGTTTTATAGCCTGTTATATAATGTCTAAACTTATTGATTGCATGAACAACGACTAAGAACTCTTTTTTAGTCACAGTATAATTTAACTCAGTGGGAGTTAAACTTTTGCTGGTATAATAAATGGCATAAGGAACTAATCCTTTTGACCCAACACGACTCCTAGAGCTATATCTGAGGAATCTGTGGAAATATGGAAAGGAGTTTCCAATTTGGTCCTCTCAAGATAGGTGCTTCAGACATTCTTGTTTTCAAAGTTTCAAAGTTTGTTTGATAATCAGGATCCCATTTGAATTCACTGTCTTTTGTAAGCATTTTGAAGTGTGGAGATGCTATTTTAGTGAATTTTCTCTAAATCTTCTATAGTATCCAGTAAATCCTAGAAACATTCTAACATCTCTTTGACAATTTGGAATAGACAACTTGGAGATGACTTCAACTTTTGATCTATCAACTTTAATCCCATCCCGTGAAATGTGATGTCCCAAAACAATACCTTTAGTAAACGTCATAAAGCATTTTTCTTGACTTAATGAAAGATTTGTCTCTTTACATCTTATAAGTACTTTTTCCAAATTCTTTAATGCTTCTTCAAATGAGTGACCATAAACTATAAAATCATCCATATAAACCTCTACATAATCATGGATTAGATCAGAAAAAATTCCTAGTACTGCTCTTTGGAATGTTGTAGGTGCATTACATAATCCAAAAGGAACCAGTCGGTAAGCAAAAGTTTCCCATGGACAAGTAAATGTGGTCTTATCTTGACCTTCAGGTGCTACCTGTATTTGATTATAGCCACTAAAACCATCGAAGAATGAAAAGTACTTTCTGCTTGCTAGTGTATCTAATACTTGATCGATAAAGGGCAAAGGAAAGTGATCCTTCAAGGTTGTTTTATTCAATTCCCTGTAATCAATGCATACTCTCCATTTACCATTCTTTTTAGGTACTATAACCAAGGGAGAAATCCATCGGCTATCTAAAATTGGATAAATGAGGTTTACATTGAGTAGTTTTTGGAGCTCTTCATTCACTATCTCCCTAAGGTTTGGATTCATCCTTCTCCGAGGTTGTCTGATTGGTCTAGTATTTTCCTCGATGTAGATGTGATGAATACAAGTCTTAGCGTCAATACCTTTCATATCAGTATATTCCCATGCAAATGCAGTAGAATGTTTTTGTAAGATTTTGGTTATCTCTCCTGTTGTGATTTTTCCAAGTTTTTGTTGATATTCAATGTTTTACTTGGAAAAATTTCAATGGTGGAACTACCAAACTCTTCCATAGAGTAAAGAGACATTTGTCTAGATGATAGATACTCAATGTCAGAATCTAATTGAAATTGTGTGTGGTCATATTCTGAGGATATTTCAAAATTTTCTAATGTGTTCAGAATTTGACTATCTTCACTGATTTCAGAGATGGAAAAGACAGGTTGTATAGTGTCATCATCATCGACCCATTCATTATATCCTACTTCTATAATTTCTTTTGGTGGAGGATACAAATTGAATTTATTTTTTGAATTACCATAAAAAATGTACATATCCCTAGATCTACAACTAATGAAAGCATCAACTGTGGCTAGCCAAGGTCTTCCTAAAATGAGTGGGTGCCCTCCTAGATTACTCTTGGGAGTCAAAATCATGAAATCTACTGGATATTCCAAAGAATCTAAGGAGACTGAAATATCTTCTAATACACCATCCGGTTTGATTATAGATCAATCTGCAAGTTGCAGTAAGGTAGGTGTAAAAAGAAGATTAGGAAGTTTTAGCTGTTCCATAGTCTGTCTACTCATAATGTTGATAGCAGCCCCTAAGTAAATAAAAGTATTTGGAATTTCTACCCCATTGATATGTATCTTGAAAATTGGACTACCGGGATCTACATACTTTTGCATGATAATTTTTCCCATCATGATATCTGCAATTTTTCCTACCAGGTGGATTCTTCTTGTATCTCTTGGTTTCCTTGCTGGTCTTTTGAGACTCAACTCCTTTATTGTTTTTGCTAGAATAGGAATCTCTCTAATGGCTTGTAGCAAGGGAATATTGATACAGACATTCTTTAATTCATCTAGGAAATCATAGTCTGGAAACAAGATTTGTTTTTCCACTCCATTGTCAATTTCTAATCTTCCAGGAAAAGGAGGTGTGGATGAAGATGCAGGTTGCTCAACTATAGGACTTGTGGGGGTTGACTCTTTTTCTTTTTCTTTTCGAGTGTTTGGGTTTTGAAGAGATGCTTGAAACCTTTATTCGCTTCAAGAGAATCTTCCTCAGAAATACTCTACTTTTGAGCATCTATAGAAGTTTTTTCTAAAACTCTACCAGATCTGAGTTGTACATCATTGAGAGGAACAGTCATATAGGTAGGAAATTGTTGTCCATCTACCATGTAAGCATTTTGAGGATTTTTATTATTCGGATTTGGAAATGGTTGGGAAGGTAGTTGATTTTCTTTTTGTTGGAATGGAAGCAAGAGTTGAGAATTTTGTTGAGGAGTTTGTTGTTGTTGCGAAAATGGTAATGAAAGTTGTGAAGCTTGTTGATTTGGAAAAGATGGAGGATATTGATAAAATTGAGCAAATCTCCCGTAAGGATTTTACATACCTTGTACCCATGATTGATATGGATTTTTAGATTAGGGCCAAGGTTGTTGCCAAGGATTCCAATTTGGCGGGGGTTCAAAGTTCATAGGATTGCTGAACCCTTGACTTTGTTGCCCCTACAATGGTCTCCCTATAACAAAACAGAGAGACTCCACTGAATTTGGATCTTCTCGAAAGGAAGCTTTGAGCCCAGGAATTGGAGGACAGTCCTTGGTCTCATGGCTTTCTAAGCAAATCATACATGTTTCTACAACTTTTGCATCCAAGAGACATTCCCTTACAGCATGTTTCTTCCTACATTTTGGACAAAAGATGGCCAAAGCTTCAGCTTCTGCTTTCTTCTTGTTTTGTATTTTAAGGGTGTCTAGTTGCTCACAAAGGCTCCCTAAAATATCAGTTTTGAACTCATCAAGCATATTGCCAATCTATTCCCTACTTATTGAACTGGTTGTAGATTTGTTTGCTCTAATGAGAGAAGGATCTCTAGGCCCTTTTGCATTTTTATATTTTCCCCTTGAGAGATGGACACATAGTTCTGCTATGTCATGAAGTGGAAGTTGAGAGATATCTCCCTTTCCCATCATGTTTAAGAAGTCTATCCATTCATCTCTAATGGCTTTCAAGAGAAGGGCGTTCAAGGTTTCCTCATCTAGATTACTCATTTTTGTTGTTTTTAAGTTGTATTGAAATCTTTCAAGTAGGTCCTCCAAGTTTTCATCTTCTTTTGGCATAATCTTGAATACCTCATCCTTATGATTGGTGGGCATGCAATAGTCCAGTTATCTATCCAAGAATGTTTGTTTCATATCATTCCAACTATTAATAGATTGAGTGGCTAATCCCATGAACCATTTCAAAGAAACTCCTTTTAATGTTGAAGGAAACAGTTTGAGTTTTTGAGAGTCTTCCATATAATCATAGGTTCGACACAGGCCTTCAAACTCAAATAGGAATGTTTTGGGATCCTCACTTCTCAGCCCATGAAAGTTTGGGAGGAAAAATGGTGAAATGTTTTTCATTATTGTATGGGTTTCCTCATCGGCTATAGGGAATCCAAATGAGTTATCCCTATCCCTATTTCCTATGTTGTTACCTCTTCCTCCTCCATTTCCTCCTCCATTGTTTCCTCCCCCTCTACCTCTACCTCTACCTCTACCTCCAAATCCATCTACTACTTCCTCTGTCATGATAATTTCTTCAGAGTCCTCAAAGTCCTCTGGTTCTTCTATTAAGGGAGGATGAGAGGGAATTTCTTCCTTTTCTTCTTCAGGTGATTCTACTTCTTGAATTACAATATGTTATCCTGTAGAAGTAAAGAAAGGGTCTTCCTCTAAATGAGATTTGGTAGATGGTGTAGGAGAATCCTCTAATTCAGCTGCTCCTTGAATTCCAGGAATCTCAAGGCTAGGGGTAGATGGTGGTGAATCTTGTCTATGCCTTGAAGAAGATGGAGTTGTGAAAATCGAACTCTTGGCTCTAGCTATAAACCTTCCCCTAGAATCTCTTGCTCTATGCATGTAATTTTTTATTTTTAAGTTGGGCTAATAATTCTCTTTCTGATCTTCCAGGTCACACTGGGTGCAAGAAGAGACCATACTTAAGAAATTATTGAACCAATAACTCTCTTTTCTGATCCTCCATATCACACTAAATGCAAGAGGAGAGCATACTTCAAGAAGTTATCAATTTTTCCCTACTTTTTTATTGTTTTTTTTTTAGGAAATTAGCTACCTAGTTACACTTCCCCGACAACGGTGCCAAAATGTTTGGTCAATTTAGAGTGTCCTAAATTGTTGTATTAATTGTCAATCTGGGAGTCGTAAACTGTTGAAGTGCGGCACACTATATGTGAAAGATAACATATTTCTTACTTTTTTGTCATTTTTGAGTTTTTGTTTTGTTTTGGGTTTATTTTTGTTAATTCCCTAATGTGAGATGGAAATTCTAAAAGAAAAGTATGATATAAATGTTCAAGTCAATGATTTCCTTTAAAATGATTTTCAAAACTTCAAACTTAAAAAAAAAAAGGTTTTAAGACATGCAATGATAAAACTAATTCCTGAAAGGGAGTGAAAATGTGCCACTATTCTAATTAAACAACAGTGAGCTAGTGACCATGAAACCCAGTATCCTTGCTGCCATAAAAATATAAAAAAAATTGAACTCAAAGAAATCCAAAAATTGCAAGGAAAGTAAACTAAAATCACATTACATCAACTCATATTCTGACCCCTCACCATTCGACTCGCTCTAGCTTTAGGAGGTAATCATAAACAACTTGAGCAATCTGATATCTAATTTGCAGAAAATAAAACTAATATCAAACTACACACTCATACTTCAATCCCTCACCATGCGACTCACTCTGGCTTTAGGAGGTAACTAAGAATGACATGAGAAATTTAATAACTAACTTGTAGAAAAATAAACTAATATCAAACTACGCATTCATACTTCAATCTCTCACCATTTGACTCACTCTGGCTTTAGAAGGTAACTGAGAATGACATGAGCAATTTAATAACTAATTTGCAGAAAAATAAACTAATATCAAACTACGCATTCATACTACAATCCCTCACCATTTGACTTGCTCTGGCTTTAGGAGGTAACTGAAAATAACATGAGTAATTTAATATCTATCTTGCAGAAAAATAAACTAATATCAAACTACACATTCATACTTAAATCCCTCACCATTTGACTCGCTCTGGCTTTAGGAGGTAACTGAAAATGACATGAGTAATTTAATATCTATCTTGCAGAAGAGTAAATGAGCAAAACTAAAATAAATAATACAGTGCTGGAACTAAAAACTAAAGGAAATGAATCAGCAGAAGGACAAGAAAAATTCCATGCCATTAGTCATTAGAAAACTATGTGTAAATGCCTGGGCTGCCTATTGTAATCTGAAACAAAGGTACTGATTAGTTAAAAGAATATAAAATGTGAAAATCTATGGACAACTTGTTGGAAATAATACTGAGAGCAGGGGGGTGAATCAATATTATTTGGTCAATTATTTTCTTTTTCAAACCTAGAACATATACGCTACTTCAGTTAGAGAAAACCATGTATATATGCAACTACAGATAAGGAAACCCACATATACCATACAGAATTATAATCTAAAATATTCTACACATGTTGAACATTACTTTGTGCATCAGGATCATATAAACAGTAAACAGGAACGAAAAAATAGAGCAGAAGACAATCACATAGAAGATCACAAGATATAAGGTGGAAACTCAATGTGGGTCAAAACCACCTGCTGCAATATGTCTCTATCTTTTCAATTAGAAACTTCTTTTTACAATGATTCTGTACTGGTGAAGTCCTTTAACAGTATGCAGGCTGCTACCTGCAGAGAGCTACAACCCTCTCTCCCTTTCAAGCTTCTTCTGGAAGGGAGCTACAACACCCTTAGTTCTTGTAATAGTTGAGATACTAGTACGTGGGCTCCTACCTGCAGAAGACTACAACCTTATCTTCCTTCCAGGGACCACGTTTCATAAATTTTCAGATTGGATCAAACATCAAGAACTTCTGCATCAACCAATCACCTTTTCACCAATCAAAACGGAATCAAAATAAACACTTATCTAACAACTGTACACAGATCATAATAACAGCAATCACACCCCACTTCTAAACCTAGAACACTGTAGCAATAAACAGAAGCAGCTAGAACATAAATCAAGAGATGTACGCTACTTCGCTATTCAGAAACCTACGTATAGATCTGTAAATTCATTCTTTCAAACATTCAAATATTAGTTAACCCAGATTATCAGATTTATAGATCAAGCGTGTGCCAGATATCACAGATCAAAATCATATAGAGATACCTTAAGATTTTGACCCATCAATAGAGCTTATTCTTCTCCTTGCACTTAGGTTACTTCTTCATTCAGATCCAGATCTGTACCATAACTCAATCACAGTATTCCAGATCTAGCACTTTATCAGATATTCAATACTTCATAAGATGCCTAGCCAAATGATTTCCTTCCTCTTTTATAGCCTTAGGCTTTTCACAATACCACGGACCAAAAACCATAACAATTCAATACCATGGACCCAATACTTGGGATCAACACTTATGATGAGATAGCATGGCCCAAAACCATATGTTCAAATACCAAGGACTAAATACCATCAACCAACCATAATATTTCCCATGTGCGTGTGATTTTCTCTGCATGAAAGTGCGTGAACTTTTCGGTTTTGCACCGTTTGATCTGAGCACCTGTGGAACCAGAAAATAACTTTGCTGCACTATAATTTATCATCTAAGATGAGTGGGTTTCCATCAAGTACAAAATATGTATCGTAATTCCAACAATCTCCCCCTTTGAACTTGATGGCAACAACAACCAATCACTCTCCCCCTTTGATATCAAGGGCAAAGGGGCGAACTACCATACTCCCCCTCAGTACCTGCTGAAAACTCTGAAAGAGCTCCCCCTTTGTATATGCTCTGTGCTGAAATGTTGTCTACAAAAATATGTTCTAAAAGAAAGAACATGACTCCATACATTATAAGTTACCTTCCTATCATCAAGACTCATACATACATCCATCTCCCATCCAAGTGGGAATACACAAGATAGACAAAACTTATTCATCACAGGCATAGTGGGGAAACCAAAATAGGCCGTTATATGACCTTGATATGAAAAGAGGTACATGACATAGAGACAAGAACAACTATTAGCAGAATCAACCTTCAGACCAGCACACATTGATCTACTCCACCAGAAAACTCTTGAGAAATCAAACCAAGGATGTCTAAGAGAATTCGAACAATGCATCATTAGAAGAATATATGCTCCCCCTGAACCTGTGTCAGATGATCTCTGATAGACCCATTCGACCCCACATAGACCTGCAAATGTACGAGTATCCACCTGTGTACAACAGATAAGATTCAACAGCAGGATTATGCATCAAAAATCCCCAACTTCTGTCTGAGGTATTCAAATGTCTCCCTGGGAAATGGTTTGGTGAAAATATTAGCAACTTATTCCTTGGAGGGAACATATTCCAATTTGACCTTTTGCTCCAGCACTTGTTCCCAGAGAAAATGATACTTGATCGATATGTGCTTGGTCTTTGAATGCATGACTGGGTTCTTTGAAATGTTGATTGTACTTGTATTATCACATAAGATGGAGATAGGTGGTGTACAAGTGATTTGAAAATCCTGAAAAGTTTGCATCATCCAAAGGAGTTGAGTACAACAGGATGCGAGAGCCACATATTCTGCTTCAGCTATAGATAATGCAATAGAACTATGTTTCTTGCTGAACCAAGATATTAATCTGGAATCCATAAAGAATGCCCCATCGCTAGTGCTTTTTCTATCATCCATGCTTCCATCCCAATCTGCATCTGTATAAGCATGAAGAGTGAGATCCGCATCTATAGGATACCATAGGCCATAGTTTTGAGTTCCTTGAAGATACTTGAAAATTCTCTTTACTTCCTAAAGATGAGTTTCCTTAGGATTTTCCTGAAATCTTCCAACCATTCCTACTGCATGCATGATGTCTGGTCGGGTACCTATTAAATAGAGAAGACTTCCATTCATGGACCTATAGGTTGCTTGATGCACTCCTATTGATTCATCATTTGCACTGAAGCTGCATCCTGCGACCATAGGAGTGCATACTAGTTTCGAATCTTCCATGCCATACTTCTTCAAGATCTTCTTGAGATACTTAGTTTGAGATAAAAGGATACCGCCTTTATTTTGTTGGATTTGTAAACCAAAAAAATATGTCAGTTCTCCAAGCAAAGACATTTCGAATTCCTTCTGCATCACCAAGGAAACGTTTTGACTCATAGCTTCTTCATTGCTGCCAAAGATGATATCATCTACATACACAACAAGTATTAGCAATTTGCTATTTTCAATTTTTATATAAAGATTGCTATCTTCTGATCCTTTTGAAAAACCTTGTTGATGAAGGTATTTGTCCACACGATAGTACCAAGCCCTTGGAGCCTGTTTGAGACCATAGAGAGCCTTCTTTAGTATGCATACAAGATTTCGATCATTACCAAGGATGAATCCATCTGGCTGCTCAATGTACACTTCTTCTTCTAAGTCTCCATTCAGAAAGGTTGATTTCACGTCCATTTGAAATAATTTGAACTTCTGAAAGCTAGAGAGAGAAAGGAACATTCTGATGGCCTCAAGTTTAGCAATGGGAGCAAAAGTTTCTGCAAAGTCTTTTCCTTCTTGTTGAGCATACCCTTTACAAACAAGTCTGGCCTTGTTTCTAATCACTTCCCCATTTTCATTCAACTTGTTTTTGAAGATCCATTTTGTCCCTATGACATTCTTATCTTTTGGTCTAGGAACCAACTCCCAAGTGTTATTCTTTTCGATCTGCTCAAGTTATTAATCCATTGCCTTGACCCATCATTCATCTTTGCCTGCCTCTCTTACATTTTGTGGTTCAGTGGAGGAAAGTAATGCCAAATAGCTTGAAGCTTCTGTAGTTGTTCTTCTTGTTTGTATTCCTGCCTCTTTTTGCCCCAAAATTTGAGATTCTGGATGATTCTTCTGAACGTACCTAGATGGACTCTTTTCTTCTATCCTTATTTGTTCTTCAGGCTCCTCATGGGTTTCCTTTTCATAGGTTTCTTCTTCATCGTGAATCTGATTTGATGTTGATGGATAGTCCTCATCGTCTTTGAAATCTTCAGATCTTACCTGCCTAGTAGTTTTTTCTTCTTCATCAACCACTACATCAATACTTTCAATAATTTTTCCAAGCCTTTTATTATAACACTTGTATGCTTTGCTGTGGGGAGAGTAACCAAGGAGAATGCCTTCATCTTCTCTAGGTTCAAACTTGCCAAGATGTTCATCAGTATTTTTGATATAGCATTTACTTCCAAAAATTTTGAAATATTTTACCGAAGGAGTCTCACCATACTAGAGCTCATGAGGGGTTTGAGTGTTTTTCACCCAGACATTTGTTTTATTGAGAATAACAACTGTAGCAAATGCAGCTTCACCCCAGAAAGTTGCAGGAGTTCCAGACTCATCAAGGATAGCACAAGCCATTTGTTGAACCGTTCTGTTCATCCATTCAACTACTCCATTTTGTTGAGGAGTCCTGGCTGTAGAGAATTCTCTTCTTATTCCATGTTCTTCACAAAAATCAAAAAATTCATTTGAGGTAAACTCCACACCTCTATCAAACCTGAGGCATTTAATTTTGTGATATGATTCATTTTCAATCAAAGCTTTGAAGGATTTGAATTTTCCGAAGGCTTTATCTTTGTGCTTCATTAGTCATATCCAAACCATCCTTGAATAGTATTCAATGAATAATATAAAGTATTTTTCTCCCCAAGGCGACCTTTTCCTAGATGGACCACATACATCAGTATGGACAAGCTCAAGTGGCCTGTTAGCTGAACTTTCCTTCTCGGGGAAGTTAGTTCTGGTTTGCTTACTAACTGACATGATTTGCATATTGTATTATCTGGAATTCTGATGTCTGGAAGACCACAAACCAACTGGTATTTGCATGCTTTCCTTATCTGTGAGAAGCTTAGATGCCCCAACCTCTAGTGCCATAGCCAGTGTTCATCATTCTTGCTCAAATAGCATTGTTGTTGTCCTTCTTTGAATATGTATAAATTATTTGGAGTTCTTATGCCTTTGATCATTGTTTCTCCTGTATCAAGATCACGAACACTACATCCATTTGATCGAAATATTACCTCTGTTCCTTGATCGCACATCTGACTAACACACATTAGATTATGCTTTAGGCCGTCAACATACATAACATTTCTTGCTTTGACCTTTTCTTTTAAAAGAACAGAACCTTTACCTTTTATGAGTGTAGGGGTGTCATTTCCAAATCAGATCTTCTTCTCCTTCTCCAAGGCACTATATGACTGAAGTTTTTCTTTATCACCTGTCATATGTTTTGAACATCCATTGTCGATGTACCATTGATTTTCCTGCCCTTCTGTATATAAGGATATACCACATCTTTCTGGTTGTTGTTCCTTCATTCTCCATGTTTTGATATTTGAGGCTTGCTCCTTCTGAGTTGCCTACCAAAACCTGCTCCTGCATTCAGAATATTCATGACCAAAATTATTACAAATAGAATATTCTATTTCATTTTCAAGAGAAGAAAACGTATTCTAGGTCCTTTCCATGATCCCAGTCATACTCGTCTATTTTTGAGTTTCTCTAGTCATGATAGTTTTGTAGGCAACACACTAAGCTGATTTGTGTCCAAATTTGTGACAAGAGAAACAATGGCCATTGAAGAAATTCCTACGATTATCAACACTGCGGACCGAACGATTGTAGTTTTCATTGACATTCATTGTTGAGGCAAATTGAGAATGATTTACCTGTGGTCTGTTGTAGCTTCTGTTTATCCTTGAAGCAGATTTCCCCTGATTTAATTGGTGATCTTTGTTCATTCTTGAAGAAAAATGTCCCTGATTTACTTGGTGAGCAGCATTGTGCCTTTGCGGTTGATTGTCAATTTGTTCACTTCTCCTTGCTACATCAATATAACTTTTGGAGGTGGATGGCTTCTATGCTTGAGATGCTTCTTCATTATATCCCAGACCTGTCTTGATTAGTGGAGAATTCTATACTTTGATAATCTCATCTAATGTTTCAGATCCTTTAACAAATCTAAGATTAAGAGCTTCATTTTTCTCAATCTCTTTTCTAAGTCCCACTATTTCACATTCTAACTTTTCATGATGTTTTTCACTTTCAGCCAATTCGAATTGCAGAGTATCAATAATCATATTTTTCTCCTCGAAACAAATTTTGAGTTTAGAAATCTCTTCATAAAGACCTGCTTCATCTATAGCATCCATGAAATCATCATCTTCAAAATCCATTAAAAGTATATAATTATTACCTGGTGCATCTTCATCACTATTTGAAAATCCATCACTGTCTTCATGAGTGTAATATCTTTTCTTATTTACATTCTGTTTCTTGTTCCATCTAACAGATTCCTTACCTTTATGAGGACACTTGGCAGCATAGTGACAGACTCTTCCACAAGCATAACGTTTGAAAGGTAACTTACCTCTGAATCTTCCAACACCCCGTTGAAGGTTCTTGACAAAATTTGATTCTTCCTCTTCTTCTGACATATGTCCTGAGTCATAAGAATCTCCTTTTCATGAGGCCTTGAATGCGTCTTCTCTTCTATATGATGGTCCCCCTTTCCTCATTTCATAAGCAGTTAGAATTTCGTGTACTTGCGGCATCGTAATTTTCTGTAGATTCTCCTTTTCTTCTATTGCAGAAACTTTTGATTCGAACTTAGAAGACAAAGATCTCAGAACCTTTTCAACCACAACAACATCTTTTACTTCTTCACCCAAATTTTTCATACAATTAACAATCTCATCTATGTGTATGAAATATTTAGCCACACTTTCATCATTGTACATTCTGAGATTTTCATATTGAATTCTGAGGGTTTGAAGTTTTGTTCTTTTTACCTGTTCATCTCCTTCGTAGCTCAGAAAAAGCTTGTCCCATATTTATTTTGCGGTTTTATACTGCATAATCTTGATGAATTCTGATTGAGATAGACATCCTAATAGAGTATTGACAGCCTTTGCATTAGTTTCAAACTGCTTCTTCTCAGCCGGATCTGTAGGAGTTGCTGATGGAAAAGTGTACCATGTATCTATGATATTCCAGACTTCCGTACCAAGAGATTGAAGATATGTTGTAACTCTTACTTTCCAATAGACGAAGTTGGTCCCATCAAAAATTGGTGGCCTGGTTGATGCTTCTCTCTCGTAGTTGCTCATGATGATAGATCTTCCTTCAAGCGATCAAGCTTCTTCTTAAGGACCCACTCTGATACCAATTGTTGGAAATAATACTAAGAGGGGGGGGGGGTGAATTAGTATTATCTGGTCAATTATTTTATTTTTGAAACCCAGAACATATACACTACTTCAGTTAGAGAAAACAGCGTATATATGCAACTACAGATAAGGAAACCTGTGTATACCATACAGACTTATAATTTAAAATATTCTACAGATGTTGAACATTAATTTGTGTATCAGGTTCATATAAACAGTAACTAGGAACATAAAAATAGAGCAGAAGACAATCACACATAAGGACACAAGATATAAGGTGGAAACCCAATGTGGGTGAAAACCACTTGCTGCAATATGTCTCTATCTTTTCAATTAGAAACTTCTTTTTACAATGATTTTGTACTGGTGCAGTCCTTTTCTAGTACGCAAGCTGTTACCTGCAGAGAGCTACAACCCTCTCTCGTTTTCTAGCTTCTCCTGGAAGGGAGCTACAACCCCCTTAGTTCTTGTACTAGTTGAGATACTAGTACGTAGGATGCTACCTGCAGAAGACTACAACCTTCTCTTCCTTCCAGGGATCATGTTTCATAAATTTTCGAACTGGATCAAACATCAAGAATTTATGCATCAACCAATCACCTTTTCACCAATCAAAATTGAATCAAAATAAAAACTTCTTTGACGATTGTACTCAGATCATAATAACAGTAATCACATCCCACTTCTGAACCCAGAACACTGTAGCAATAAATAGAAGCAGCTAGAACATAAATCAAGAGATGTACGCTACTTCACTATTCAGAAACCTGCGTACAGATCTATAAATTCATTCTTTCAAACATTTAGATATAAGTTAGCCCAGATTATCAGATTTATAGATCAAGCATGTGCCACATATCACAGATCAAAATCATATAGAGATACCACCATTCCAGCCTTAATATTTTGACCCAACAATAGAACTTATCCTTCTCCTTGCGCTCAGGTTCCTTCTTCATTCAGATCCAGATTTGCACCATAACCCAATCACAGTATTCCAGATCTAGCACTTTATCAGATATTCAATAATTCAGAAGATGCCTTGCCAAATGATCTCCTTCCTCTTTTATAGCCTTAGGCCTTTCACAATACCACAGACCAAAAAGCATAACAATTCAATACCATGGACCCAATACTTGGGATCAACACTTATGATGAGATACCATGGCCCAAAACCATAGGTTCAAATACTAAGGACTAAATACCATGAACCAACCATAAGATTTCCCATGTGCGTGCGCTTTTCTTTGTATGAAAGTGCGTGAACTTTTCTCTGCATGAAATTGCATAAACTTTTCTCTGCATGAAAGGAACTTTTCTCTGCATGAAAGTGTGTTAACTTTTTGGTTCACACCTTTTGATCTGAGCACCTGCGGAACCAGAAAATAACTTTTTTGCATTATAATTTATCATCTGAGATGAGTGGGTTGCCATCAAGTACAACATATGTATCATAATGCCAACACAACTATCAAATGTTAATACCATAAGAAATGTAATATATATACAAGAGAATGGTTATGGCATAAGGAACATAAATAAATGAAGCATGAAACTATACAATAATAAAAAAGACCTTGGCCTATGCAGGGGCCCTCTGCACAATCCTCAGACAATAAACGATCAACCATGACTTGAGCTCAAAAACAAAGTCTTCTCTTGTATTAAAATGCAGCCATAACACACAGATAAAGTTACAGCACAATGGGCTCGTTAACGATCAAAATTACATTACCAAAGCTAACTAATATGCATATGAGAATGCATTATTTATAACAGAGGATGACATAACTGCTTCCCTACATTCTGCGCTGATGAAAGACACGTAAACAACCACGTCCCGAAATTTAGCATTATGGCTGCTGTGAAGATTCAATCTTTGGAGGGTGGTTGTTGGATCCAGTTCATCGAGCATTCCACAGGTGTTAATTTGTCCCCTGAGATTTAGGAACAACCACGCAAAGCTTCACATGGTAAAAAATAGAATTTTATCACTGTAGGACTCTTAAGTTGACCACCGCTTTGCTCACCATTGACTATGGCCTCTTCTGATGAATATGATTGAGCCAATAGGACTCGGTCTATGTCCATGTCGTTTGCAACTTGCCCATGTGGCTTGATTCACCTGAAGACACCTACAAAATAGAATCTGACAAAACAGCTACGGAAAGTTGGGCTGGCTTCGGAACGCGGTAAGATTCTGCAGCTTATAAACAAAAATCTAGTTCAAATAGCAACACAAACACATAGTTAAGAAAACACTTTAAATTCCCTTTTTTAACTAATATGCAATGATACTGATGACTTAGGAGGTTCAGATGAATGGGAAGAAGCTAGGAAAAGGTGTAGGAAAGATGCAAGTTTGGGACTCAATAAGCCTATGAAGGGAATGGATCAACTATGATCGACAGGCTGCCTTCATGGGAGGAAAACATTGAAGCTTGAGTACTTGATGTAGCAAGACAAGGTGTTGTGTAAGGTTGGTAGGGAGGCTCCAAAACAACCTAATTCAAAATTTTGGAGGGTGGTTGTAGCCGATACAACACTTGGAGACACACTGGTAGAAATCCAGCTCTCTACATAGACATTGTTTATGAAAAGCAAGTCTAACAACTCAAGAAGTACTGTTCAATTCTTAGCTCATCTTGGTTTCACACTAACTTGATTATAATATGTATCATCTACCAAGCCCTTGGTCGATTGACACAAATTCCAAGCCAAGAAAACACAGTTTTTTCAATTGGGGTTGTGGGGCATATAGGTGCAAAAGAAATATAGTTGTTAGAGTCTTACTTTCATCTCTGATGTTTCTCCACAGCTAGCAGGCCTGGACAGTACCTCGATAGATTCACATAGGAACAAAAGCATGGCTCCACTACCAGTGAGCCTGGTCAGTATCCTGGTTGAGTTACTTGTATCAACACCTTGCGCAGGAAGCCTTTCTCTTCTTTCGCCTTATTCATTTTTCATTTCAAATCTTTGAATTTTCATTTTTCACTCTGCGTAGCACTTATTCATTTCAGAGGCGAAAGAGGGATCCTGGCTTATTGAGAGTAGAAGAGTTTTTTCTAGCAGAGAAATAGTTTATTGTATCTCTGACATGCCTATAAAAGTTTTCACCCTTACCTTACTCTACTTGACTGGGCTGACAAGGGTTAACCCAAAAACAATCGACTAGAAAATGTGACACTAGTTAGCATGCAAGAGTTGTGTTTACACCAAGGTTCACTTTGAACAGTACATATTTTCCTTTGACATATCATGGACTAAAAGTAATAAGCTCATCATACAGAGGCAAGATGACAGAAAACGAAGTAGTGATAGTTCTACAAGTCCTCTTGTACTTTACCCAGTTCGCTTCAAGAGTCATACATGGTTTCATGCAAGGCTAACCTATGAAAAAAACAAGTGAATAAACTAACAATCAACAAAGAAAGGCAAGAGCAGAAGAAAAATGAAAGTGAAGCAAGCAAACAAACAAGAAAGCAAACAAGCAAGCAAACAAAGATTCAAGCAAACTAAGAACATAAGAAAACAATGCAAGCTAACAACTGAAAGAAAATGCTACTCCTACTCCTACACTAACAGTACATGGGCCTAATCATGTGAAGTGATACTTCTAATGTAGTCACTAACACATTGGTAGACCCATGTCAGTGAAGGCTTGGTCCAGGAGCAACCCAGTTGTGTGAACTAGCAAGCAAGAAAGATATAACAATGAAGAAAACCACACTTCATTAATCAAAGTGCCCATGTGACATAAGTGAGTGCAAGAGCATGAAGGATATTCCATGGAATTCTCATGGTGTTGAAGTAAGCAAACAAACAAGCAAGCAAACAAGCAAGCAAACTAGAAAGAAAAATAAACACATAAGAAAACAAACATGCAAGCTAACAACTGAAAGAAAACACTACTCCTACTCCTACACTTACAGTACATGGGCCTCATCACATGAAGTGACACTTCTAATGCAACCATCGACGCATTGGTAGACCCATGTTGGTCAATGCTTGGTCCGCGAGCAACCCAATGGTGCAAACTAGCTAGCAAGAAAGATATAACAACGAAGAATACTGCACTTCATAATTCAAAGTTCCCATGTGACATAAGTGAGTGCAGGAGCACAACGAACAATCCATGGAATTCTCATGTTGTTGTGTGAAACTACATGAAAATTTGAAGCATAAGCACACTCTTGACTGTGACATGCAAGCAAATGAAAGAAACAAAGACAACCTGCATGATCAATGGGATCGTGCAGTTCGAGTGGAGGAAGTGTGATCTATGTATGAGATGGATCTTCAATGCATACAGATGACTGATGAGGAGCCTTGGGTGATTGAACAATTTCATGATTGAAAGTGAGACTAACCTCAAGAGAGTGAGGGCTTGACATAACAATCAGCTTGGGCCGAAGTGCCTCAACAGTCTTGGGTGTCTCAACTTCATCATCAGGTAGACCATCATACACCGGTGGCTTCGAAATATCAATTGCGATAGATTCGTGATCATGATCAAAATTGGAAGCAAATGGATCACAACCACCATGGTCATAGAAAGCAATGAATTCTTCAACATCCTAATGATCAGATGCATCAAACAGAGGGGTAGATGAAAAGTAAATGAAATCTTCCTCTGTGTTCCCAAAAAAGGTAGATGAATGGTTAGGTGGATTTTCAATGAGTAAATTATCCTCTCCGTTGTCAAATGATGGACTAACATCCGGTGAGTCTTGCAAGTGATCAACAATGGGCGCATATGTGGATGAGGACATAAATGCAAAATGATGGATGGCAAGTTCACCAAAGAGGCTAGTAAAGAATGAAGGGTGTTTGGATGGAAGCGAATCATCCTTCATGAATGACAATGCATGTTGGTTGTGCAACATCAACTCCGTTAGTGGGTTGTTCCTTGTTCACAACAAGTGAAGAGTCTGAAATGGATGAACACAAGACATCATCGTCTGGAGGATAACCTGAGTGTGAAGATGGAGGTCAAAGAAAAGAAATAATATGGGAACTCAAAGGACTCGCAACCAAATCTACGTGAAAATTGAGTGGAGTGATGTTGGGAGAGTTTAAAGGATGAACAAGTGTACAAACATGATCCTTAGCATCACTAGTCGATGGTGTAACTATTGAATGAGAGGGAGGCGGACAGTCCATTGAGACAATACATGCTCCCACATGAGATTGTGCAGTTCCATCAATGAAGAAGGTTGATGAGGCTTCACATCAAGGATTCTCTTGGGATGGGCATAATTCTTAAGAGAGTACTTGAACCGGTCCCAGAGATAATCAAACTTTATCTAGCTCCTTAGAGCTTGAAACTGGAAGTTAGATAAGCATTGCCAAAAATCAATAATGGATTCATGCACAGCTCTCCGTTGTTGTAACAGTTTCCGATCAAGATGGTCTATATCAAAATGATAGAATGTGTCTTCAGTAAGATCACAAAAGTGCTCAAATGAGTGCATGGTGTCAGCTAGTAGGCTGAGCACCCAACGAAACGGAGATTCACAAAGTGTGAATGCAAGCAACAAACCGACATGCTTGTCAGTAAACTCATATTCCCCATGAATCATGGAAAGAAAGTTATGTGAGTGCTTAGGCAAGGCCATTCCACTTTGACAATCATATGTGTGAATGGTAAAGAGATTAAAAAGAATCATCGAGATGGAGACAACTTCATGATTCGAAAAACACCTCAGGGGAAGAACAATGCAAAAGTCCATGGAAGATATGCAAAGGTTCAAAACTTGATGAAAGATCTTTACTTGTCATCATGCCCTCCTTCTAGCGCCATAAATGTTGACGGTGCTGGACTAGCCAAAATGTGAAGGGGATCTTCCTAATAAGAAGTCCCAATTAGACCTCAGACTCTTTGGTGTAGGAGTCCTAGTAGTGGGTCGTAAGGTAACGCCTCGACTGCAATGTTGCACATAGGCAAGTAAGATAACTCTATAAATAGCAAGGGTGTGACTGATGCAGAAACCCAAAGAATGTGTAGGAGAATTTCCAACACTTTGAAGGGAGAGGAAGGTAAAGGTGAGTTCCAAGTTCAGGGATCAGTCCCAACTTAGCTAAGAGCACACCACACAAAGGACATGCATAATATCCGGTGGAGAAGTCCACTCGGATGTGGCAGTCACAACATGCAAGGTAAGATAACACGAACAACAATCACTGATCAGTCTTAGATGGGTGTGATGGTTGATATATAAAGACTTATGGGAAAGGTCTATCTGATGTTCGACAGAGTAGTTGACATAAACGGTTACAACATTAACAACATGTGAAACACATTAACAACAAGATTCATATAATTGCATACAAATCAGTTCATATACAATTAAGTAAGTTAAACAACATATATAATTGACGCAACTAGAACAGTCCAACTACATTAACAACATATGCATGAAAATGTGTTGGCTCTTATTATTAGAGAAGTGTAAGTCACAATCATACAATATACCATATAAACCTTCTAGCCCCAAAAGTGGAACATTATAGCCACATCCGCCAGCTCCTCCAAAGAGATGTACTAGCTCCGTGCGGTGGACAAGCCAAGGCACGTTACAGTACTCTCCAAGCCTTCTTCAAGATAGTCTTAGTAAAAGTTTGCCTGACCAAAAGCCTTTACAATGAGTTATGAGGCACTATTTATAGGAAAGGGTGGGGTATCCCTTGACATTCCCCTTTCTGGCTATTAAACTACCCCCATGACTCTTCACCTACTCTATGACTGTTATATCCAACCATTGACACTTGACTGACACTTGACGTGACCCAACATCGCAATGCACATGTACTCATGTGAGACAACTTGGCTTGAGAAAGCCTTGCAAGACATCACTAATACTCGGTCCACTATGGTGAGACCAACTCTTTGATATGCTTTTGATGGTGAAGTTTGTGAGCTAATGCCAAGCTTGGTCGTCCATGATGGTGTGCATGTACCTCATCATGACATCTTGTTGAAGCGAACTCTTGTCTCCATTGCAACCGGTGCATTGGTTCGGCCCCTTCATCCAACTCGTCTGCTAACATGCACATGGTATTCTCAGTTACGGTTGAACCAGAAACACACTGATGCATAGTGTCCATGCAGAGTTTCATGTGTGTGCTGGTGGTCATGCGCATCAACTTTCTTAAGTGCATGTTCAGCCCTAGTTGGACTTGCTTCTTGTCTTCGCCCTTGTGAGTGCGTTGAATGGGTTGGATTGCATGCATGCACTCAACGATATGCATGTTGTTGAATACCTTGCATCTGATCAACAACCTTGCTCACTATGTCTGCTCTATGTCAGTTGCTGTGATGGATCCTTAACTTGCATGGGTGAAGTTTCCTCCATGAGTACATGTTGCACCGACTGCTGTTCCTATTCCTGTTGCAACTCATTTGTCTATCTGTGTAGCTTCAATTTCTTCCTAATTTGTTGTTTAAGCAGATGCAACTCCTTCTTTATTCCATCTTCTGCCTTCACACGATCTTCATGTCGCATCATCACTTCATAGCCTGAGTCTCCAAAGTTGCTTTCATTATCGGTGGATTTGCTTGATCCTGCAACTTTGTTCCACCTCTGTGTTGTCAACAAACTTCCTCTTGCATTCACTTCATTCATTGCGTTCGTTGCTTTTAGTATGCTGCCTTCAAATACTGTTCATGATGCTATTGCTTGATGTCCTTGTCTACGAACAACTCGATGTCTTTGTGGGTAGGCAAGTCCATGGACACTTGATCAACTGCATCCCCAAGTGTGATCTGAATGGTGACTTTGTCTCTACTCTCCTGGAAACCATTTTAAATGTACTACTGAGAGGAATATGAACACCTGGCACACCTAAAGACATGGCAACACTCACAGCAAGCAATTTATCACTTGAAAACAAAAATGAACATGAGAATTAACTTGCAACACACCTGGGTGCATGATCATGAAGGTTTTGCAACTTCAATCAGGAGGTCGGGAAACCGATTGCCAAGACTACACAAGGCACAGTTTGGGCTTCTGGGAGACTGACTGACTATTGGAACTGCGCAATGCACAATCCAGTCTGGCTGCTGACTGCTCGGATTGCACAATGCGCAATTCTAGTTGGGAAGGAATGCTAGCCTAGGGACATATTTGCATAATTTCTTGGGCCAAGTAGCCACTGTCCTCCATAAATGC
The DNA here is from genome assembly GCA_000404065.3 of Pinus taeda. Taxonomy (NCBI): domain Eukaryota; kingdom Viridiplantae; phylum Streptophyta; class Pinopsida; order Pinales; family Pinaceae; genus Pinus; species Pinus taeda. The sequence continues at coordinate 527,270 of APFE030922069.1, forward strand.
ACAAAAAAGTTAAGGTGGCCAGTGTTAGGCCAAAATATGAAAATATAGAGTGGAAGGTGAACATTCGTTCTCTAGATTACACAATGTAGCTTTGGTGAAGGAAGAGATACAGTCAAGGTTGCCCTGACTCACCAACGGGCAACTGAAAGAAGGTAAGTTGATGAAATGCATGGAAATACTAATTGATAGTAGAAGTGATAGAGAGTGCATGAAAAAAATGAATGGAAGATTTAACAAACAGATCAATGTGCATGTGGGTGAGGTCACTTGTCAGTTGGACGAACGTCCGTGCAAAACAGTTTCATGCATGCGATAGCAGTGAGATAGTGATCAAAACTGAAATTGAGGTAGGAGAAGCTAGAATACATGTAAATGACATCAAGTGCTCAAATAAATCAGGAAAAAGATACTCCCACAAGAGAAAAAATATGGCATGTGAAGCAGGCTTACCCCAAAACAACTAATTTGAATGCACTGACTACTCCTAGATGTGATGTGGGATGTCAAATATGCAAGGTTGATGTGAGGAATGAGCTCTACAATGTTCGATTGATGAGTTTTTATATCATCTAGGTTGTTACATGCATACCAGGAATCTATGGGAAGTGGCATTTGGTGGAAGGTCTCAAAATTTCTCCTTGCATGTAACCTCCAATTGCCAAACATAGATCCCTAAAATAATGGATGCCTTTGCATACTGCCTTGGGAGAAGTTGTCCATGAATACAAGTTTTCTTTTCTCAGTCTCAAAGAGAACCTATCAACTCAACTGCACATGCAAGAGACTGCTCGAGTGGTGCAGAAAAATGTGCATTTCTGGCTGGGTGTTGGGTTGGCTACCCAGGAGATTTATGCAATTTCTAGGCAGAGCAGCTAACTGCTACCTAGATTTTCACAAATCCTGGGCTGAATAGCATGTGGCTAGGAATATTTGCGCAAATCCTACTGGGAGGGTTGGTTGGCAAGATTGCATAATCTTGGAGCCCAGCAGGTTGCCATAGAGGATTGCTCAATTCCTGGAGGGAAGTCTAGTTTCCCTCGAGAAATGAGTAATTTTCACGGGGAAGTTGCTCAGCCTAAAGCTGGACCAAGTCTGGGTAAGTAGCTTGCGAGGGGAATGGATCAACTGTGATTGACAGGATGCCTTTTTGTGAGGAAAACACTGAATCTTGAGTACTTGATGAAGCAAGACAAGGTGTTGTGTAAGGTTGATAAGGAGGCTCCAAAACAGGCTAAGACAAAATTTTGGTGGGTGGGTGTAGTTGCTACCACATATCCTTCATCTCATATTTACCCTAGTAGGTGTGTGAAAGTGGGTAAATCTGGGAGGGGTGGTTATAGGAGATTTAGAAAAAAAACTCAATGAGGTCAAATTGACTTCAGGACCTCCTTCTAGTGCCAACTATTGATAGTGTTGGAACTTTTTCAACCAACAAGATCTCCCACGTATGAAGTCCCAATTATACCCACACTATTTGGAGTAGGATACCTAACAAGAAACACAAAGGGATTCCATTATCCATAGGAATTTTCCTTAGCTGCAATTATGAACATAAGAGACTATAAAAATAATATTGGAAACAAGAAAGTTAACATTGTGAGGCATACAATTGCAATGGATATATGGTACTTTCACGAAAGGGAAAAGAGAGAGTGAGTCTCTAGAAGAAAATTAGTAGTAATATCCTAAAAGAGACACATAAGAGCGTGAAATAGTCATTGGTTAACCTAAAAATTAGTTCACAAAATAAAAACGATGATTAAAGATGTAGAAATTCACATTCAATGAGATCAATACAAAAGCCAATGAAATAGTTCAATTTCATTAGTATGTGTTAACATAAACATAGACAATAAACAATGAAATAATAGTCTTACAATGATTCACGACATATGCATGAAAATGTGATGGATTTGAGAGCTTCATATATTAAGTGAATGTCCCAAGATAGACAATTACAATGTTTCCAGAGAAGCCCCAATAGTGGAACATTAAGTCACCACTTACTCCTCCAAAGAAAGATCTTCTCTCCTATACCAAACTAGAGAAGGAAAGGTTAAAATTTCAAAGTTAAAATTCCTTTCTTTTGAGCTATGAGGGTGTATTTATAACAAATGAGGTCAATCTTCACCTCCCATATGGATCTTGACCTCCCTCATGACCCTTCAACTTCTACTATGAATTTTCAAATTCTTATGTGACCTTTGAAATTCTAATGACTCTAGAATTTTCTAGTGACTTTTCAGATTACACGAGGGACGCTTGTTCTTCCACACATTTTACATTTTGTTATTTTAGAAATACAACAATTTCATTCCACAAATGATGTGGCGAGATACATTGACACATATGGCTTTGTGATGACACTTGGACAAAGCATGACTTCGCACTGATGGCATGTAACTTCATTGTGATGTGTCTAGGCCAAAACTTTCTCTTGGCTACCATCATTGTATCTGCTTCATGATGGATCTTTTCTTGTTATTTATCTTCACCATCCAAATGGTGTAGATGAGTTTCATAACCTTCTGATTTATCATGGGTTTCCATGTCTTGATGTCAGTCCAAGATTTTTTCATGTTTTCCATGATGGCTCCTCCTTTTTATTCTTCTTCATAAGTGCTCTCTTGTAGCTTCTCCTTAGTGACCTCCCTTATATATTCATGATAATTATTGCATGTGTTTCATATTCATCCTCCAATAACTTGGATGATATGGAGCCTTCCTTGTGATTTTGATCTTCAGTCTTCTGTCGTGATCTACTACCCTTTCATCTTCTTTCTTGGTAGTATCTTTATCTCTTCAAATTCACAAGTGCTTTCTTGCATTATATCCTTGGCATCCTCCTTTATAATAATCCTGTCATGTAGATATATAGTACATGTAGATGAAATTCACTCATGAGATGATGACATCACTTCATAAATGTCCTAGCCTAGCTCCTCCATGCAATTCACTGATTGAACTTAAGACAAAGTGCAGGACTAAGTAGGAGACTTGGATAATGCACAGGTCATAGATCGAGAAGGAAGTGGTGTAGTTTTGATCATTGTGACCTGTTCAGTGGATGAGGTACTAGGAAGTGTAATTTTGTAGTTGAGGGAGATAGTGGCATAGTAGGGCAGGGTTGCTCGCTCTGATTGCGCAATGAATAGCTCGAGAAAGATTAAGCCAAAATATTGCATAGTTGTCTAGGTGAGGGACACATTGAGGCCTAACAATTGACTAAGATTGTGCAATGTGCATTGGAAGACTATTTGGGAGTGCATTTTGTAGGGACACGAGGAAAGTGTTAAGCATTGTTACTATGCAATGCACAGTCCTTGGAGGCAGTGACTATGCAGTTCACATTTCCAAGAACAAAGGGTGGCTATCTATGACTTAAGAATGTGCCATGTGTAGTTTTAGGAGGGAGGAGATTTGGAAAATTTCATATACAATGGAGGCTTGGAAAGATGACTAAGTTTGGGTTTATTCATACAACAGAAAACAAGACATGCAATCAAGTCCCAAAACCATGAGATCTTACACTCTAATAATATCAACATAGGCCGAAGAATTTTTTAGAACCCAAAATCAACAAGGATACCTTTAAATGACAGTAAATCAACATTGATTTCTAAGCGTAATAGTTGAGACATTTCTTTATGACACTTAGAATACAAGTTACGACAAGAGTTTTGAATGCAACAATAGAGTGTGCTGAGTTGTGGGAGAGTGTCTAGCGCATATTCTTATGACATACACTATCAACTAATGCAAAAGAGTGTGCTAGAAATGCCTCTAGTGGTGCGCTAATGTGCAACACATTCATGACTAAAAATAGTTAAAAGCGACACTCGCAATAGTAGGAAAAAGTCAAAATGACACTTGCAAAAGCTAAATAAAGTGAAAGTGATACATGCTATAGTGAAAAGAATGTAAAAGCACCATTTGTAAAAGTGAAATCAAGAAAAAATGACAGTCACAAAATTGAAAGTGGCACTAATGAAAACCAAAGTGCGCAAAAGCAACAGTTAAGAGAACTCACTGGGATGATGATACAATTGCATTAAGCAATGAGAGAGTTGTCATCTTAAAATTATGCATTGACTATCCATAGGGACTATGGAGTCTCTATCTCTAGGAACTACGCGATCACTATCACCAGAGAACATGCAAACACTATTTTTGGGGTTGTACAGTCATCATCAATAAAGAACTGTATAGCCACTATTCTTAAACATTGAGTAATCATTATCCCCAACATCTACGCAATGGATATTAGCAAGGAATACACATTTCTTGACTTTATAAGTTACACATCAACTATTAGGCTTGCTGGAAAAAGAGAACCTATAAATGCATTAGGGGTTCAGCGCGTGTGAGAAAGTGACTGCAATAGTTATAATATCATAAGAAATTTATTAACCAATCACGAAGTTGATCATGAGATCATAAGTAGGCTCAAAATTCAACAGTAGGTAAACTTTTAGAGGTTGTTTTTTGCAATGACAACAAAATTATAGAAATTATTATTGTACAACTTCATCTATCCCATTTTTGAAAGATGATGGGTACCCTCTCTTATCATTATGCCAATGAAGAATGGAAAATCGAGAATCTATGTTGATTACGGGGAAATTAATAAAGATGCACACAAATACCATTTCTCATTGGAATTTTTTGAGAAAGTACTAGATATTTCAGTAGGGAAGTTATATTTTTGTTTCCTTGATGGGTTTAGTGGATACAACAAAATCTATATCACTTTGGTATATTAAGACATGATTTCATTAACCTATCCTTGGAAAACATTTTCCAATTGTGTTCAACCATTTGGTGATTGTAATGCTCCAAAAACTTTATAGTGAGTCATTATTCAAGTATTCTATGATATAATTCATGACTACATAGAAATTTGACATGGATGATTTCACAACATATAGTAATATATTCAACATTTCCCTGGACAATCTAGTAAATTTCTAATATTATGTAAATATATTCATGTATCTCTAAATATATAAAAATGTTACAAAATTTTAACTGAAGATATAGTATTAAAGAATCACATCTCATCAAAAGGAATTCAAGTGGACCCAGTAAAAAATAAAGGTAATGCTAAATTCTAGAATACAAAGATGTATGACATTTCTAGGACATGTTGGTCACTATCATCATTTCATTAAATAATTTTCACAAATAACTTAGCCCTTGTTTTCTTTGCTTAATAAACACATTGAATTTATTTGGGTGGAGAGCTTCCATAGTTCATTTGAAGAACTTAAATCTAGAAGGTCTAAGGTTCCTATTTTCTGATGACCCATTTAGTCCCTCTTGTTTCATATATCTATAGATGTATTGGATATTTCCATCGAAGCTATCCTAGGATAGAAAGAAAGAAATGTTTCATATAAAGAAAAGAATATCTCACACACAAAACTACATTATATAGTGACAGAGAAAGGTTTTTTTGTAGTAACACGTGATATTAACAAACTTCAACATTAAATAATATGAGATTTGGTAATTTTCCACATTGACAATGCTACTATGAAATATTTAATGAATAAACCAATCACAAATGGTAGCATAATTACATATTTGTCATTATTGCAAGAATTCAACATAACCATCCTAAACAAACCATGGAAGGATAATGTAGTGGCCGTTTTTATTTCAAGACTAATATCAAATGTGAATGATCCTCCTATAGAATATTCTTTCCCTAATGATACTATTTATTTAGTATCAATTAAATATCATTGGTTTATAGATATTGGTAATAAATTCAATAAAAATTCCACATCACTTTGCTCACAAAGAGTGACAAAAAATCATTAAGAAAAGTTGGATACTCTCATGGACTGATGGTTACCTTTTCTACACAGAGCTAGATCTTATCATTTGGATATGTGCATGAGAACACACAAATTAAAAGATATTGAAATTTTGATATGATGGCCTTAATGGGGGGGCACTTCACAAAATAGAGGATTGGATAAAAATCACTTCATCAGGGGTGCTACTATCCCACTATCTGTAAATATTCCAAGAAATGTGCAAAGCTATGTGATAGCTATCAGCTCAAGGAAAGGTCAATGCAATAATATGTGATGTCATTAAAACTATAGTTGGTACTATATCCCTTCCAAAAATGGGCCCTTAATTTAATTGGACTAGTCAAGGATCCTTATGTTTGTACTCCTACATCCAAATGTGTACATATTATGTGACAAAATGGATGGAAGCCAAGGCATTCCTAGCTACAACTAAGAAACCTGTAGTATACTTTCTTCATGAAGATATTTTCACCAAGGTCGTGATAGTTTTGGAAATATTTACCAATAGAAGAGCTTAATTGCATTTAAGGCTCATTGAATATATAATGCATACATATAAGATCGACCATAGGGTCACAAGACAATACCATCAATAGGTCGATAGACAATTGAAATGGATGAATAAAACTATTGGGGGTATTATCACCATGCATACCATATTACACCTGAGTCAAGGACTAGGCTAACTTACTCCCTAGAAATTTGTGTTACTATGGATGGTGATTGTAATTTTAACACCATATTAATTATGATATGGTAAGCTAATATTTTTTCCAATTAAGATAGATATCCAAAAACTTAGATTGACAATAAAATTTAGAATGGACTTATCTAAATCTCAAAAGTAGAGGCTCCTATAGATTAATTAGATGGATGAACTTCAATAGGTCTCCTTACACAAGACATTAGTGATAAAAAATTAGAGATATCAATAACATGACAAGTTCATCATGAAGAAGAAGTTCAAAGATAGACACTAGGCCTTTATATTTAATTCCATGTTCAAGTATTTCACGAGGGACATTTTGTGTTTGATGGCTCAAACCTTATGAGATTGACACTATGTATGGTAAAGGAGCTACTAAAATTTATACCGTCTTTGAGGGGAGAATGTATCTAATGGAAAATAGACACAATTTATGATTATACCATAGACCCATATTAAAGGAATCCTTCTTGAGGAAAATTAGAGATGGATAGGTAAATAGTGACTTAGAGATTGTTTGTGAAGGAGAAATTTCTTCCAAGTGAATCACTCTTATATCTTGTTATGTTTTAAAAATAAAAATAAAATGTGAAAACCCATAGGGGGATAACCTAAATGTGTGTCATGTTAAAATAAATCAAGGCTGGAACATGATATGTTAAAAAAAAAATTCAAATCAAATAAGAACCCTTCTAGTCATGAAACACAATGAACGTTTATAATATTTGAATGACTAATAATTTCTTTTCCAGGATATGTATGGGATGTTGTCACCATTTCTATAACTCCTTTTATGTAACTCGATTTTTTTAACTCAGTCTCTAGATTTCAATTATTGATACTCCATTGTTGCAACTTCGTTTTTGTAATTTTGATTTCCAAAAATTAGATGCTACAACTTTTCATCAAAAATTTGACCAATTTGGATAGCAGTAACATCTACTATGCCACCATGATTAAATGAAACTATATCTATAGTTTGATGGCTAGAGTGTTGGAACTCTGGACATGTTATAACTATCACGTTAATGAGGATTCTAGGTATATTTTTTGGGCAAACGTGACAACATGATGAAGGTACAAGACATAAAAATTCTTATTGCCAACATAGAACGAAGTGACCACTCACAATAAGTTAGAGAAGTTTGTTTCTAGACTAAATAATGAATGGCACTAATTTGGCATGTCAACACTTGACCAATGATTTAATCACGTACATTGAATTTGACTTCCATCAACCTATGTATAATTATATCATTAGACAATCAATCCCTTGCCATAATTACAAACCACAACTTCTAACCCCCTCATGAACTGTTCATTCCACCATGTATCCATGGAGTGTCTCATGTTAGAGAAGAAAGAAAAATGAGAGGCTCACTAAATCAGAGGGAGTCCACAGAGATAGTTTTTGTAAGTATATTGGCACATTTGGGATATTTTCTATGATGAAGGATGTGTTTTGTAGATTCATTAACTACAAGTGTATGATGATGATGTAGCATTATAATTTTCTTTGAATTTCAAGGATAACATGCTTGTGGTTGGAGTGACAGTAGCGTAGGTGAGTCAAGACATCATGATAGAAATAGCAGGGTTGACACAAACTGAAGAGTGATAATACTACAATAGGAGGCCAAACCCATAAATTATGGAACAATTTCTTGAGCTGGGAGAGTGTCTAGTCAGAGAAGGTATCAAGTTTGACTAGGAATCTATTGTAGTGGCTACAACCACCCTCCAAAATGTTACCTATTCTTTGGTTTTGGAACCTTACATTCTAATTGACATGAGGTTACCCTTCATTTTCGTCAAGTATTCATGTTTTGATTAAGACTTATCCCTTTCATCTATGCTTTTGTTTTCTTATTTCTACACTTAGGTTATCCTTCTAAGTCACAAGATGACCTCTTGACTTGGCCTTACAATAATTATAGGCTCGCCTCCACAAAATGTGCAATCCATGAGGGCAAGACATCCTTGATGAGTGGAATTACGCAATACAGACTTGGAGTTTTTCCTTGAGCTTAGAAATTGTGCAGTCATGGAAGGCAACCCAACACTGAGTCCACGAATTTTTCAATCCATCACTGAGCTTAGAAATTGTGTAATGCAATGAGCCGAAAAGTTGCCCAGTTTTCCAGAATTCACAATCTTTCCTAACTATGTGCATAAAGAGTCTCTTGAAAAAGAAAAAAAATATAAATAAAAAGCAAAAGCAAATCCCTAAAAATTAGGGATTCATCACTAGTTTCCGGATGGTGGCACAGTCCCTATTTCTAGAACTTTTTTCCAAGTCTTGCTTTGTCCTTTATTCTAGGCATGCACACGTCAACCCCAATTTTCCCAAATATATTTAATAAATGATGCAAGAGCTCATTGGTACTTTTAATATTGGATCTCTAGAATTCACACGGAGATGAAGGAACCTTCGGTGTAGTTATCATCGCTTTTCTGAGTGATTTTTTTCTTTTTTCATCTTTTGCCACTTTTTTGTCACTTTCTTTGTTGCTTTTCAAGCAACCTGTTAGTGCCTAGATCTACCTCAGGCTGAAGAAAGGCAGGTCTAGGGTAACATCAAAACACACTTAACTTGGTAGCTAGCCATACCAGGTTGGGAGAGGGCTCTCTCCTTGTCAATCTCAATTAAAATATGGCAACTAGGGCTTGAGATGTCTGAAATGAAATGTTGATTTTAGGCTAGGTATATTAGGTTAGAAGATTTTGATTGATTTTGATAATTGGTTGCTAGATCAAATGAATAAGGTAGCTTTGGGTCTCGGAAATCAACTGAGATTTGTAGGATGTTCTATGGGGCAAGGTAGGTAGGTGTTTTGGCACTTTGAGTTGAGTGTTATGGTAATTATAAGACCATTGAGGAGTTGGGGAGGGCATGTTAAGTTCATGAATCCTCCTCAAACAGTAGAAAACATTAAAAACTAACTGTATCCTCATGGCAGAGTAGTCAATATCAATGGATTCCACCTATTTATCTTGATTCATTTAGTTATGAAGAAAGAAATAGATGTTGGCACATACACACATAAGAGAAACTAAATAACAGAGGAAGAAACAATCCCAAGACACATTACCACAAGAATCCCACAAAATGCTGCAAAACCTTGGTTCATTTACTTGCCAAACTGCAAAAGTGACTTACCATGACACTCAAAACATCCACAAGAGTCCAACCTTTACAAATGACGAAGAAAATAAATGATATAGACATGAAAACGAACTACGCTAGCCATCAAGGTCGAATCCATGAGAAATGGGGGTGGTTTCAACCATATCTAAACTAAGAAGAGGAATATATCCAATGGAACAACTTGCCTCTAAAACTAAGGAAACCAATTCATTCAGTTCAAAACCACCTTTGACTTGATGTATATACCCTATTAAGTGTTTTAAATAAATAATTACATCAAATTTCATCATTTACCATGCTAAATTCACCAAGAGATCAAGAAAAAGTCAATTGTAGAGAAAACTAGGCGAAATCTGGAAAATCAGGGAAAAGTGGAAAAATTCTTACTATGCGCAACGCCACTAATCCTATGTGTAGTGCTTTTTCAAAGACAATTTTTGAAGGCTTCCCAGAGTCCAAATTAGGTGAAGAATAGCTTGTTGGAAAGCTTTATGAGTCTAATTTATGGAAAAACTTGAATTTCTGAATTTGGAGTTGATTTACCCCTCCAAAAATTGATTCTCCCAAGACTGCTTCTTGTGTGGCAAAAAAGTCGCAGAGAGGGCACTTTTTGGGTGTTTTTTGCCCTTTTGGAGACCTAGAACTTGTCCAAAATTCTTAGCCATTTTGGAGCTTCTATATTTTTCCATGCTGACTCCAAAAATATAAACTCTTTTGCAAATGGATGCCCCCAACAAAAGCGCAGCACCAGTGGCACTACACACCTATTGGAAAAGCCTGTGTTGAAAATTTCTATGCATAGTGCCACTGATTCTATGCATAGTGTCACGTTTAGACTGAGCTTTGGAGGCCTTCCCTATGTCAAAATTTGGTTTTGGATATCTTGTTGCAAATCTTATCGATTCTGCTTTCCAGAACATCTTTAATTTTATAATTTGGAGGTCATATGCCCTGTCAAAAGTCTAATCTTCCAAGACTGGTAAAAATGTGCAAAATGAGGCTACCTAAATGCAAAGTGTTGTTGCAGTAAACTTTTGAAGGTCTTCCTCAAATCCAAACTAAGCTTAGGATAGCTCATTAGTAATCTGATTGTGTCTAGTTATCATTTTACTCATCGAGCAAGTCATTTGGCCAACCAAGCTAGGAAAAATATTGATTTTCCCAAGGTCACTTTAGAGGTGCATTAACTCTCCTGAGGTAACTTGTATTTTTGACATTTCTCTAAAGCTGTGACACCCACGTAAAAAGTGAAGGAAATGTTTCTTCCTTGGCCTATTACAGACAAAAAAATCTCTCACTTTTTGCAAATTCATTTTTTCTTGCTGAGAAACATCATTTCAGTAAAACCTATCCCAATGTGTGGAACATGGGATTTTTCGAAATGAAGTGAAATGAAGGGCATAAAGGGCTTATAAATTCTTGAGAAAATTTTGGAAAGTAGGGACGGATGATAGGAAACAGGGGAAAGTGGAATTTCAAATATTGAGTGAGGATAAGGGGTCCATAAGGGAAAAACACAGGTTTAGCCTATAAAATTGTCAAATTGTAGCAAGAAATTACGGTTTGTGGGAAAATGAGGAATTTGAGGGATATCAGTGATGGGAAGCATTTAATAAAGTACATTAAGGATAGGGGAAGGTGTATGAACATTAGGATATAAGTTTTCTTGATGATTTGACCATGCAAGAGAAATTACCTTCAAAACCCTACCAGAGGGAAATGAGTCTTATCTAAGCACAAATGAAACACAAACAAGGTGTAAAATGACCTATTGGAACCTGAAATGATGATGACAACCCTTTGAATGATGGTACACTCAGTTGAATGGTGACATGGACCGACACTTGGAAAACTTTGGAAGGACTGAAAACAAACCCTAGACCTAATACTTAGTGACCAAATTTTAGTTGAAGATTCTCTGGAATGACAAAATTTTACTATAAGATCCTAAAACCACTTTGTAAGAGCATATTTGATCACTGGTGGAAGGCTTCAAAGACTGACACTAACATTGGCTCCAATGGGGGTGGTAGCTCCTTGGAGGTGCCAAGAACCATAGATCTCTGGGAGAGCAGACCAATGACTTATCCATTGGGAAATATGGAATCAATATCTTGGCAACAAAAAAATAAAAAATCAAGACTCAAGACTCAAGACTCATAACTGAAACGAAACTGATTCAATAATAAAACACAACTGACAAACTGGAAAATATTCTCAAAATGGAGCTTATTCAATCAAACCTACTCTAGTTGTTCCATTCATCATCTGATCAAATGAAGTGAAATAACCAATGCAACCAACTAAGCATTCTCGTTGTTGTTTGCATTCTCCACAAGTGTTTGCTTATGAACAGCAAGAGAGAACTACTAAAAGGTAACTCCCGTGAAAACTTTTAAATAGATCTATTGAATGATATGGATTCTCTATCTCACTCCAAAAACACTACATAAGGATCTTGAAATTCATGTGCACTAGGAGTTAGCTCATCCAATGGATTACTTTTATTCACTTTGTACCATGAATGCAAAATTTCATGTGAGCTTTGTGACAAGACTTCTACTGAAAAATGACAAAGAAACTGGCAGCGAGATCAAGTTTGTATTAGTACATGTTTCAAGCTCACAGGTAGGTAATGGAGAAGGACTTTGACTGCAGACATCATCCAACACATCAGCTATTGGATCATGAAAAACTTGAAAAGACTGTTGCAACCGATTTTCTATTGGTTTCGATGAGATTACCTAATTTCCTACAAGCTGCTCATTTGAAGATATACTATGCAATTTTCCCTTCAAAAACTGAAATGATTCAAAACAAAATGGTACAGAATCATCTTTCATCATTTGATCATATGTGCGAACTTCCATGTCTTCATATGCAACTTGACAATCAATGGGATTTGGGGGCTGCAAATTTGGATATGAAAAGTCTTGAACAAGGTTTTCCTTGCCCTCTAGATGGTCAAGATTGAAACTTATCGACGGTTGATTTCTGATAGCATGAAAGTTGTCTCTGATGGTCTGAAATGAAGTAAAACAAAAAGGCAAAGATCCTTCGCTTACTTCAAAATTTGATGCACTTTCCTCCTCACGTCCATAGCTAATATGTAATGGTTGATCACTATATTCAAACTGCTGAAAGTGAACTTCCTCCTCCCACAAACTATCTGTTGATTTGTCTGCAAGATTAGCTTCTGTTTGGAGAACATAATCATCATCATACTGATCAAACTAAGGCAAATCATCAGTATAAAACACATGACTTAGAATACATGTCATATCAACAGATCTCTCTTCTCCCAGATGATCTATAAAACAATCATTTTCAAATCTATGACAACTGGGATAGGAAAGAAGATGTTTTGGATCAATCACTTGTTCATCTTCAATCAACGAGACATGGTCTTGAAGATCATACTTGTTACAAAAAAATATCATGACCATGATTATTTGCAGTCGGTATTGGTCTATCACCACCTATGCCAGCTTCCTAAGCAAATCTCAAACCTCAGCTCTTCAAAACAAGCTTTAGAAATGAGAGAAAGACATCAAAAAAGAAATGTAACTCTGGTTCCGTACTTTCTCTCACTTTTGCCTGCAGGCCCGCACCTTCTTTTCAGGATATTTGCATACTTATACGCTCTGTATGTAAAGGGGAGGGTGTGTACCCCTATGAAAGTCAAAAGGCGCAATTTTTATCTTAAAAAACTCACTTTGGGTTAATTCTAGAGTTTACTAGAAGGATTTGTTACGTGGATTGTTCGCTCCAAGTGGTTCATGCATCCCATAAGAGGAGGAACTAATCCCTTGTTGGGAAGAGCTATCCTTTGAAGGAGGATTCTAATCCCTTTGAATGAACCTGCGTACCTCATCTCCCCTCTGCCACTATAAATTGGCATTGCGGTCAGTCGGCTGGAGAGCGTTAGAAGCGCTGAACTTTTGATGGGTTACAATGCTAGTGAAATCAAGACTTCCTATTTGAGCTTAAGAAATGCAGATCACATACCTTTTTGGCTTCATTGGGGAGTGAGTGAAGCTTGTCAAAGTAGAGGAGACTTCTTGTTGGACCCTGGGAGGAGCTTGTACAGCGTCAAGGCAAAGGTTGTAAGGTTCTTCTCCTTTCGAATTAATACAATCAAACTCATGTTTCTCAACAAGTATATCATGTTATTTTTTTCATGGACTCCTTGAATTTCATGTTAAATATGTTTTATAACACTGGTTATTCAGGTGCTATTTAATCGTTTTCCTTGTTTTTGTTTGCAGGTTTGTGACAAAGGAACTTACTTGGATCAAAGGAGAGAAGGCATCTCCAAACTTGTGTTGGACATGAGGTAGGCCTTAAACACATTTGTTTGCCACTATTTATAAAACACATTTAGAGAAAGATAGTGTCTGGTTGGTTGGTTTGTCATTAGGTCTTCATTAGATTCTAGGAAGGTCTATCTTGTTCGCAAGATCGACTCATTCTGCGTGACAAAATCACGACTCCATTGGGGATTTGATTGTTTTCCTCGTTTTTCTTTGACTTGAGAAACTTTCCTTTTTGTTTCTGTTTTTGGCTTGTTGTGTGTGGATTTGGGTAGATTTAGTGGATTTAGCTTTGTTTTTTATTTTTCATTACTGTGGCCAAAGTCTGCAGTCTGCACATGTATCACAATGCGTACCTGTACGCACTTTTAGTTTGTGCACAGAGCATACCCGCACCTGTGTAAACTCTGAACCTGCGTACCCTGCTAAATTTTTGAAAATTTTGACTTTTTCTTTTTAAATTAGTTTTATTTTGCTTTCCTAGTGGTTATCCTCTGCCCATACCTGCATGTGACTGGTTGAAATCTTTCCTTGGTTTAATTTCATTAGCATTAGGGTTTTAGGTGAAATTCCTAGAAGTTTTGCTTGTTGGGTTTGTTTTCCGATTTGGTTGTGTAGTGGCTCTGAGCTTAGAGGTTGTAGGGACTTCAGATCACCTTAGTGTCTACCAGTCTTCTTATGAGTCTGACCATTTATGAAATCTTCCCTTGCTGAGGAATCCGCTTTGAGTTTTCTCTTTACAAAACTTCGAAAAGCTTGTGATTGAAAGTTTGGATTTTCATTTTCAAAAGGAAAACAAAATTGGTTGTTCTTGACTTATTTGTGATTCTGGACAAATTGGTCCTTGGTTTGCTTGTAACCAAGTAAAACATCCTCAAAAAGACTTTTTGTGAGCTTTTACTTCAAATAGGTTTTCTTAGTTTGTAGATCTTAAGTTTGCTTTATTTAATAGTTTTCTCAAAGATTTGCTTTAGTTATAGTTTTAAATGTTTTTAAAAAAAAATGAAAGGTCTCTTTTGAAAAAGTTTGTTTTTAGTAGCATTTGAATCTTTGAATGAAAAGAGAAATTCTTGTGAAATAATTAGTTGTCTCATTTTTGAGTGCATTGAAACAAATACTCTTCTTTTGATTTGATCGTTAAGAAAGATTTGTGTTTTTAAGTATTGCATCTTCCAACTCTTTCCTAGCTAGAACTTCATTGAAGAGAAAAGATTATTTAATCATCTTAAGTGCATTTTTGTAGTGATTTTGAATCGAGTCTTTAGACCACAAGTTTCATCTCCATCACCTCTTGACTTAATCAAAAACCACTAAAAATCACGCTTAAAATAAAATCAATCTAGCAAATTTTTGTTTCTAGGGCTCTGATACACCAACATAGCTTAGGCTAGTATCTTGGAGTAGGGAGTAATTAACTCTCCAAGATAGTAAAACAAACAAGTAGCTTTATCTTGCGATAGGAGAAATCCAATTGTTGCATCTATGCTCTGGGAAAGCTCCTCTTAAAGGAGAAGCGCGAGATCGTGTCCAAACCAGTGTGGGAATCAATCCTTCCTCATTGGGAACGACGCCAGATATTCACGTATTACAAATGGTAAACCTCAGATTAACCATTGTTGAGGAGCCTAGGGTCACTTGTTGGTAAACCTCGGTTTATGTCGAGGAGCCTTCAAGGGGATTGAGCTTGCTACTCTTCCCTTGCGTGCATATCGGATCGTAGACTGTTCCCCCAGGTATATTTCTTTATGTTGGTAACCTTAGTGACCATATTCTCTAGGATTCTTCCTAAGGTGGCGGTGGCGGGAAGATCCCACTGTACCTGGAGCAGACGCCGGCTAGACTCACTTGGATTTTCTGGGGGGTTCTCTTCACTTGAGACGGTTAAGTGGAGAAACTTGGTCCAGTCTATTCATTAAGTAGGTTGCCGGGGTAACTATTCCAACCGCTATTTCTGTATCGAACTCTGCGACGTTGGATTTCATCACCAACTAGTGTTTTCGGTCCAGAAAGTTACTGTTTGTGTGTGTTTGATCTCTTAGCTTTTTTAGGTGTGTGATTCAATTTGTTTGGTTCTTTAGAGACTTTAGGTGATTTTCATTGAGATTTTACTTATTTTGCGTGTGAAGTAGTTAAAAGTCTTTAACTGTGGCCGAATTACCGAGACATTCTCGTAGACTTCGGGGCCAATCCCCTGAGTTTGTTAATGTGGCTGATTTACTGAGGACTTCTCGTAGACTTCGAGGTCAACCTCCCGAAGACATACCAAGTCACTTTGAAGGCTTGCGAGTCCTCGTATCTCCCGGTAGCGGTAGAAGTGGGTCACGTGAAGAAGGAGAACCTTCATTGGTAGAATATTCTGATTCTCAACCAGTAGTAATTTCAGAGGTTACTGGTAGCATTGCGTCTACTAGTGATATAGGTGAAGAACCTGACGTATCTGAATCCGAATCTAAAATTTCTCCTACTCCCGTATCATAGTTTGTTTCTCCGACTCCTAGTGGTCCTAGTTCTCCTAGAGTAGAAACCGTAACTACCCAAGATATTCCCGCTGGACTCATAGCGATCGAAGAGCTTGCTATTGCGGATATCGAAGAAAGCTTCCCTTTTCTGGACAATCGACCTATTTTAGAGTTTAGGGAGCGTGAATCGATTTTTTATAGTCCGCATAGGAGCACTGATTGGTACCATTCACTGACCAATCTTTTGGAAAATCCATGACTTAGTTTTACACCACCTCGCATTTTTTATCACCCTTCACCTAGAGATCATTATCCTGCATTGAATACGTCTAGTCCGTCATCCATGTATTCCCAATCTCCGGAAGCCTATTTATACGGCGGTCCTTCTGTTCCTGCTGGGTATCAGTCCATTTCTGGTACTTTTTCAGGAGTGTCATACAGCCAAGCCATACAGCCATACAGCCAAAGAGCCGCCTTGAAGTGCCTAACCAATGCTGTCGGGTATATTATACCCGACATTCAGGATGCCACCTTCGCCGCCCAATTCAGTTTGCACCTCAACAAACCGCTAGAAGTAGAACCAATGCTTGCGATAAGCCAACTAAGGTTTAAGGGCAAAAAACCTGAGGCATGACTCACTTCGCCAACTGCCAGATCGCCCCTGAGAGATATACCGCATTTACTGATACCAATTTAGTAGGATTTTGTTTCATAGATATTTTTAGCTTAGTAGTATTTATAGACCCTTTCATGCATTTAGAAAGGGTCGTAAAAGTTTTGTATATGACTTAAACCCTGAAGTTGCACTATTGTACTTCAGGGATATTCTTTTATGAAACTTGACCAATTATTCTGAATTTGATGAGGAAGGATTTTATGAAAATGTGCACTACTGTCATTGTTTGAAAGCATTTCTATGTTGAAGAAGCAATTTTGAATAGCGATTGATATTTCAGATTTATCTACAGCTCACATGGTACTATTATCTGCGTCTGTATTCATTTTCGTTATATGAATTGTTGTTTAAATCGCTCTTGTTATTATCGCTTATATATATATGTGTTTATCACAGCATTCCTTATGCATTCCACTATTGGTTGTTTATCGCATGCTTCCCTTTAAATCGTATATATGTATCGATGATATAAACAGTGAATGCAATAATTTGTATTTGTCGCTTCATTGTGAGTATTCACATGAAGCAATCTTTGAATGATTGAACATCTCTTATTTATTTTACAGAGTCATCTATATGCCTGATAGATAGATAAAGATTATTTAACGCTGCATTCCGAATGAATAAGTTGTTCCCGGGATTAGTATTAGTTTCCCTATTTTCGTCAATAGAATAAGCTAGTCACCTATCACTTAAGCAATCTATTCATCACCCATCCATCTCTTTTATTTCATTATCAGGAAACCGGTCCCATTATCTCCAGTCGGAGCCACCATTCCAAACGGAAAATGAGTTGTACCATGGTCCGGACCGGGTGGTTATCCCCCAATGTTGTGGCAGCAATTTCCGAGGCCTCAACACTAACTAAAAATCTCCGCACTCGCTTTAAGAATAATATCTTTTCATGTAAAGACCATTTCTGGTTTTACCTAAAGATACCCCGTCAAAGTCTACCAACTCATAGGCCACTTTTGCTAGCTTTCGCTTGACAACAAAGGGACCATGCAACATAGGCACGAATTTTCCAGTGCCTATTTTATGATTTGCTTGATCATACAAAAGGACTAAATCGGCTTCCGAAAAATTTTGAGGGGTTACATTTCGATCATACTGAGCCTTAATACGTTTGGCATGAGATTCGATCACTAATGAAGCATCGCGGCGATTATCATCTAGCTGAGCTAAGTATAATAAACATCTCTCCTCCTCGGAAGTAGCTGGAAGTAATTCGATGGCCATTCACAATGACGGGATTTCGCATTCAATAGGTAACACAGCTTCCAAACCATAAACTAGTTGGAAAGGAGTGAACCCTGTTGATGTTTTGACTGAGGTTCGGTATGCCCACAACACTGAGAATAACATGTTGTTCCAGTTCGACCGATAATCCCGATGATCCGTCGGATCATGATGACTAAGACTTTGTTGATGGCTTCAACCAGACCATTAGCTTGTGGATAATAAGGAGTTGAACTTTCGTGACGCAAGCCAAGCTGGTCTGTAAGTTCTGTCATCGTAACGTTTCGAAAATGATGCCCATGGTCAGTGATAATCGCTTGTGGAACACCAAATCTAGCAATTATATGATTGATACGAAAATTGCAGTTGTTTTGCCGTCTGCCTCAAATGTAGGCATCGCCTCAACCCACTTAGTAAAATAATCTACCGCGAGGATAATGTATGCATGCCCCCCGGCCAAGTGAGGGTTACATCTAATATAATCGATACCCCATTTGGAAAAAGGACCAACGACAATTATAGGGTGAAGAGGAGCAGGTGGAGCGCGCATCTTTCGATAAAAAATTTGACAATTGTGGCATTTTCGGACGGCAGTAATACAATCTTTAAACAAAGACGGCCAGAAATAGCTAGCGCACAGTATCTTTTGGGTAGTGGAATACTTAAACATATGACCGCCACACGCTCCAGAGTGACAGTCATTTAAGACCCTTTCGACTTCCTCATGAGTCAAACAACGTCCAAAAATAGAGTCTGCCCCCAGGCGATAAAGAGTATCGCCAATAATTTTGAATTGCTGGGATTGGAATCAGACTTTCCGACGGTCAGATCATGAAAGATCAGGCCGAAAGGTTTGGGTTTGGAGATAAGTGATGATATCTCCATACCACGGATCTAAAGTTCTGATCAGAAACAAGGATTCGTCCGCAATGGGCAACTCCGCCACAGTTTCTGAATCAACACGAGGGAAGTCACACATAAGTTCTGCGAAAACTAAAGATTTCTTTGACTTGGACTTTTCAAATCCAAACAAACCCTGAAAGATGACAATACCATTGGAGTATTGCCCCAGCAACGGTTGGTCAAAAAAGATCATGGGGTTGCAATCAGAAATGATGTTAGGGTTGCATAATAAAATGTAATGACGAATGTTGGACAGCTGAACAGCTCCCAATACCATTCCTCCAATGTGAGTATTTAGCTCAGTGATTCAAACGTGCGACTAAGTAATATCAAGTTCCATACATATTCATCTTCCTGAACTAACAACATTCCAATGGTGGATATAGGAAGCGGTGAGATACAAGTAGTAGTCCTGGTTGTAGTTGGGAGGATGCAACAACGGTGCATGGGTCAATGCATGTTTTAAAGCATCGAAATATTTCTCAGCTATCTCATCCCAAAAGAATGAAGCATTTTGTTTCAACAACCGGGTAAAACCATTTGTAATCTCGGCGTAGTTAGGGATAAATCGACGTAAAAAGTTTGCTTTCCTTTGCAAACTTTGGAGTTGGCGAAGACTCGAAGGAGGAGGCAATTTGATGATAGCTTCGACCTTCGAAGGATCGACATGAATGCCGGCTTTCAAAACTACAAATCCCAGTAATCGACCCTTTTCAATGCAAAACATGCACTTGTGGGGATTCAACCGAATCTGATAATGCCTACACCTCATGAAGATTGCTCGTAAATGGATAAGGTGAACATCTCTATGTAAGGAATGAGCAGGCATGTCATCGAGATAAGGTTGCACAATGTGTTTTATATCATGAAAAGCGTAAGACATAGCCCTTTGAAAAGTTGTGCGAGCATTCTTAAGGCCGAAAGGTAATTTGCAATAAGCAAATGTTCCCCATGGACAAATGAATTCCGTTTTTGGTTAATCGGCAAGCAGAATATTGATTTGATTGTAGCTCGAAAAAACATCCATAAAGGAGAAAATTTCACTACCGGCACAATCATCAATAATTTTATCGATATAGGGTGTAGGTTAATTGTCTTTTGGACATGCTCGATTAATATCCCTATAGTCGATACAAATTCTTATTTTTCCTTGCTTTTTCTTCATAGGAACAATATTCGATACCCAATCCGTTAATGGGATTGGATAAATGAAACCTGCTTTCAACAATTTTTTAACTTCTGCTTTAATCGCAACATCTTTTCTTCGGTGAATCTGACGCAAACGTTGCCGAATGGGTTTAACATCCGGGTAGGTTTTAATTTCATGAATTACGATTGCTGGATCGATTCCTGGCATTTCCTCATAGGACCAGGCAAACACGTCACAGAATTCTTGAGATAGGGCCTTGTATGTTTTGATTTCATCGTCCGTACAAGAGGCACCTATATGAATGTTTTCAATAATTCTAGGCTTAATTGAAATGTCAAGGGGAATAGTTTTAGAAATATTTCCCAAATTTAACTCAGAGTCAGGATGTTTCATTGGATTCTGAGCGTCCTTAACATATTCAGTTGTAAATATTGATGAAAAATCGTTTTCAAAATGATCACTCTCGGGTAAAAACGAAGACCTGTGATGTAGATCTTCCCATGGTAACTGATCGACACATAGGATTTCACAAATTTGCTCATCTGATTGAACAAGTTTGTAAAATGTTTCTAGTTCCGACATTGATGTTGAAAATGAGTCTTCATGGAATTCATTCATTAAGTCGATTTGGGTTGATATTGGGTCAGAAAACAACTGCACAACCTAATATGCAAATTCATACGGACTCAAAGGCATAAGAGTACCAAATGAGTCCAACTCAGTTTCAGAAGGAATGATCCAAGGATCATCATTAACGATGGTTCGTGATGAAATCATATGAATTGTTGCAGTAGAAGACAATGCGTTGATAGGATGGAAAGGAAAAGTTCCTAGTAAACCAGAATCTTTAACTAACCCTACACCAACATCTCTATAGGGGATCGTCGCTTTGCCAACGTGCTGAATACTCTCAGCAGAGGCTTGATCAGATGAAAAGTATGACAACTGGTCTATAGCTACGATCTTTCCATTATGAGGGAACTTGATAAGCCGAAAGACCGATGAGACAACAGCTGTCATAGCATAAGACCAACTACGACCCAAGAGAAGGTTGTAATCTAGAGGGGCATCAACCACCTCCACATCTAGATTAACGGTTTTTCCTTCAACCCCTATAGGTAGATCCTGTAAAATGCCGAACGGATGAAACCCACAGCCATCAAAGGCCTTAAGAATTGTCAGGGATTGATTGAGTGAAGGAGAACCAAGCGATCTCCAACACTGTATCTACATAATGCACGTGGAAGCTCCCTCATCAATCACAGTCCTATGAACAGGTCTGTTTTTGACTATCACTCGAATCTGGACAGCCATTTGATGGGGGAGACGCAGTGCACTATTTTCTAGATCAAAGATTATTAGGTTCAGGTCCTGCGTGTCAACAGCTCCTATAGCCGACAAAAGTAATTTGCGCTGTGATAGAAATGATTGCAGCACTTCCAAAGCCGACATTGCTGAGGGTGAAACAGCTAAATCCTCAACAATGTTGTAATTCTGAGCTGCTCTCGCATGTGGATTGAAAGAATACCTTCGAAGTACACCCTTTGTGGGTAGTTTGATTACTATGTCCGGGTTAGGTTTCTCGATCTGTAGTGGATTGGAACCGGGAGCTAAGGTTGATAGACTTGAATGAGAAGATTCTGCTTCCTTTCCATCAATAGTTCTTTTGCTGCCATAATCTTGCGATCGAGTCGCAATCCTTACATGAGACATCATCAAGATGGGTTCTTCATTGGCACTAGAGGATGAACCGATCATCTTACTATCTTGAGCTGGAAAAGGATCCTTCAGGACAGCATGAGTTTGGGAACCTTTGACGATTTTTGTAACCTCTGCCCGATGAGGGCAGTCTCTCGTATAATGGTCTTCATCGCAAATGAGACACGGATAACGAGGTTTGTGCTTTTCTTCAGAGGGTTCCGCTTTTTTAGGTTTCTCTTTTGGATTTTTCTCTTTATCTTTCTTCTTCTTCCCTTTCTTCTTACCACCATTTTTAGGTTTGGCTGTAGAAGATTCTACAACGTGAATATCGGCGGAAAGTTTTGTGGAAGACTCTCCTGTCGAGGAATCTGGCAAGGTTATTATAGGAGAAGATTTCTTAGAAGATTTCTTCTTACATTTAGTATTCATCGTGCCAATCATACCATCAGCGGCATGACACCCCGAAGGAGCAGCAACAATTTGATTTTGACTAGGTAGGTTGGGGATCTTCTCGTGTAACGTACCCGACTGAGTGTAAACTAAGTCAAGGTACTGCGCTTGAGCAATGAATTGCTC